>CAUYON010011844.1:0-13360 GCA_963573935.1 Arctocebus calabarensis | reverse complement strand
TCTCCTTAGCAAAGTATCTCTAGAATGGAAGAAAAAGTATCCAATGTATACATCCCTAATATGAGACAAATTCTTTATCGTTCAAGTGAAGGCTACAACCCATTTATTGCACAGGAAGAAGGGGAAAGGGGAGAGGGAGGGAAGGGGAGGGAGAGGATGGGGGGAGATGGGACAAAGGGAGATCACATGTGTGCTACATATTCGAAGGGTCAGGAGAAAACTTCTAAATACGGATCAAAAATGTTTTCATATAGTAAACGAGAAAATATCGTGAATGTTATGTCAATCAGGTTGATAAAAATATCTCAGTTTGCATGTGAAGCCCGCACACTGTACCCCATGATTGAACTAATGTACACAGCTATGATTCAATAAAAAAAATAAAAAATAAAGAAAAATTATTTGCAAAAAAAAAAAAAATCCCACGAATGACTTCAATCCTGTAATCTCTTGTTCTTTAGCTTTTGTCTAGAAGAATACACAGTATGTTCATCTTTTAGAAGTGGTTTCCTCAGCGTTCTCTGAGGTTATACTCATAAGCATATGAAGATTTGGTGACTCATACTCCTAAAGGAAACATCCGATATTCAAGTATTAACACATTTAGAAAAAATGGGTATGTTTCTAGCTTCCTAACGTCTTTTAAGAAGAAAGTGGCATAAATACACACATATACATACACCGTAACCTCCAATCCCCCAGCTGGCCTCCTGCGCCAGCCCCCGGCCTTCACTGGAGCAGACTGGCTGGGCAAGGTGCACGCATGTGGGCTGTGATCGGCTGCGTTTGTGGACCACAGATCCCACCGCCTGGCCAGGGATGGAGAAGACGTCAGAGGAGCAGGACAGCTCGGTGCCCAAGGACAGCGTGCGCAGACTACAGAACGCTGCTGTTACCAGAAGGCCATGAGAAATGACTGATACCTGGCTATTTCCTGGCAACATTTTAAATCATTTGAAAAAATGATATAATATTCTTAGAAAGAAAAATAATCTTATTGGATATTTCCCCTTTTTAAAGGGACAACCAGACCAAGATACAACAAAGCTTCTTATTTGGAGGCTAAAACAATTACGTCAAGGATTCCACTCATACCTCAAAAAATTGTTGGCGTTTCTGGTAAACACACACACACTCACAGTAAGATCATGTAAGGTTTCAGAGCATGCACCACACATGTGCCCAAGCCCCCAAATCACTTAGAGGTACTTTGAAGTTGCTGGAGAGAAATTTAATAATGATGATAAGGTACAAAGAAAAGGAGGGGCTATTAAGGGAAGGACTAGAAGTTAGTGATAAACCTGGTAGAAAGGGTTAATTCCAATGATGCTTATATCAGACACAAAATCATACAATATCCATAGTCAATCTTGAAAGGTAAGATATATGTATATAAAATATTCAAAATGCAGTGATTCTGTAATATTATCAGGTTTCACAGTGCATCGCCTAGAGCTCAGTGGTGGAGGGTAGAAAATGAAAACCACGACCCTTGACAGTGTCATTGGCATCCACACTACACTCTGTCCATCTCAAGGCTGACAATAGGAAAAAAATCAGGAAACAATGACACAGACATTACAAGTAAGAAGGCTGCTGCTCCAAGTTGCTCGCTGTGGTCACCGCGCTGTGTTCCCCTGCCCTTGTTAGCTAGCTAATGATGCCGGGTGACATGCTGGTGAGTGTGGCTTTCTAGCAGGGCAGGGACTTTGTCTACATCATTCACCGAGGCATTCTCAAAGCCTAGAGCAGTGCCTATTGCAGAGGGGTACTTAAGGAATAATTGCTGAATAAATGAAATTTTTCAAAAGAACCAGGTAAAAACAGCTGTTCTAATTTTTGGATATTACAAGTTAGAGCATGTACAAAAATCCCCCCAAACCCAAGAAAAATCTCACTGAGGTCTGACGCCGTGTAGGACCAGTCCAGGCCTTTAGAATCCTGGAGACTCTGTCGGGGCAGGGGGCTGCCCCTTCAAGAATGGAAATGGATGAGACTGATATTAGAGGCTTTCACACCATCCTGAAGCCAATTGTCACTGCCGTGAGTCATAGGCCATTAGTATTTTTGTGAATGCAAGTTCCTGATTAACAGAGAAAATTATCCAGCAAGAATTTTAAGATTTCACAAATGGTTTTCTTTCAGCTTTGAGAATTTGTGTGTTTTAATTTTTTTCTGAGTTTTTGCTACCCAAATCATAACCATTTTCAGTGGCTTCCTGGAGTTATTTAAGCACCAGTCACATGTGCTCTGGATTTACAAACCTTCATTCATCACATAAAGGAAGATTTCAAAAGTGACGGGGGCTCTCCAACTTGAGTTGGAGGCAATGAAGGGGAGTGGGTGGGGATGTGGGGACATTGACTGCACACGCCTCTTCCTGCATGGTGTCTGGCTCCTGTGCAATGCCAGGGAGGGTGACGGCCACAGATGAAAATCAGGGAGGCCCAAAGCCTGCTGGGGCTGCACTGCTGTTCCCTGACAAGCCCCGAGCCCCCGCGGAGACTCAGTCTGAAGCTTGCTCTGAGACTCAGTATTTATGAGAATTCAGAAGTGGTTCTTTTTAGTCATTCTTTTTTATCAAAAGCATTATTTCTTCAAAGTCAACATTTTACTTTATTGATAAAACCGTACAAGGGACAGAAATGTCAAAAAAAGTGCTGTGGAGTCCCTGAGGTGGGTGATTACCACATCCAGTCAGCTCAGAGACAGGTGTATATTTGCAGGAACTTTTCAGTCTTAAAAAGTGAAATTCATACTTTAGAATCCACTTCAATAAATGAGTCTTTCTGTACATTCTTGAATATAAAGTACCATAAGAAATAAGCTGGTGTTTCGTGAAGCGAGCCATCCTTCTGTGCTGTGAAATGGATGGTTATTATTATTTTTGACACAGTCTCACTCAGTCACCCTTGGTAGAGTGCTGTGTCATCGTAGCTCACAGCAACCTCAAACTCCTGGGTTCAGCTGATTCTCTTGTCTCACCCTCTGAGTTGCTGGGAAGATAGGTACTTGCCACAAAGCCCGGCTATATTTAGAGATGAGATCTTTCTCTTGTTCAGGCTGGCCTTGAACCCCTGAGCTCAAGCAATCTACCCGTCTTAGCCGGGTCCCACAGTGCTAGGATTACAGGTGTGAGAGTGGCCACCTCACGATACCAACCAAGGTCAGGAATCCTGGAAAGGCTGAGAACAGTTTCATCTAAACCAAAGTAACAGGGTTCAATTTCAAATACCTAGTGCAGCAACCAAGAAAGCCTGACCCAGATCATCAAAGCGAGCCTGGGGCCTGAGTGCACAGACCTCCTCACAGACGGAGCAGTCACAGGCAAACAAGCAAGGAAATCCATAGACAAACAAAACCACAAACAAGCAAATAAACCCACAAACAGACGCCTGAGGCGCTCCTCCCTGCACCAGGAGATCTCACCAGCATCACCCCAGGACACCCTGCCTGCCCGGGAGTGAAGGCAGCCCCATCATCTCTGTCATGCCCATACCATGTTTCTGCATTTCTATTGTTTTCTGGAATATTTCTGACTTACTCTAAGAATCTTGGAACATTTTTCTACAAGGACTTTCTCTGATGGTTACTTTCTCATTTTTTTCTTCTTGTCAAAAGCAAACTATAATGAAATTAAAGGCTTTCTAGGGTCTGTTGATACTGGTTTCTGTCCCAACTAAGTGCAAGTTTTTTCTTCATCTCTGATTATTGCAGTAAGCCTGAGCAGGTGGAATCGTTGCTACTTTTCTAAATAGGGACCTTGGCCTCTGAGACTCCGAGGGACTCTCATGGGGCCGTGGATGGGGACAGAGCACGGGGGATGTCTGCTTCCCCGAATCATTCTGGCGCTTAGCACAGCCAGTGTGTGACTGCAGTGGGTGTGATGAGAACCTACTGGGGCTGACTGCTAGTGACGCTTGCCCACAGGTGGCTTATTAGACAGGGCTCTTCACATCTCCCAGGGCAGACGCAGACCCAGGGCATTGTGTCCAGTTTCCAGAGCTGACTTCACACTCAGGCAAGAAGGGGCCTTGGCTTTGGGGGCCCCGCTTCTGCTGCCCCTTCTGTGTGCACCCTTGATCTGAGAACCCATGGGGATGAGGCACCAGCAGGTCTCTGCTCAAAGTTCTAGGCCTGTTCCTGGCCTGTGTGGGCTTCTCCTGAACCCCATCTACTCATGGGCCCCCTGGTTTGCTGGAGTGATGGCCTTGCTGGCCCAGTGGGTAGCCAAGGCTGGCTGCTGGGCAGGTAGGGTCACAGTCCAGAAGTGCCAGCTGCAACTTTTACGCATTTAGACACCGGTTATGGGCAGTGACCTGAGAACACGGCTCGTGTGGGCTGCACAGAGCCCATGTTACTCCTCCAGGCATTCTGGGATCCCCTTTGAAGTTTGGTGGCTAGAAATTGGCTGAGCGCATTTGCAGCACAAGCACTGGAAAATATTATCAATTAGGTGTCTCTGGGCCACTCCACCCCCACAGAGAACCTATTGTCGATCGTTACCAGCCCGCCACTGCCCAAGGGTCCCAAGGTACTCTGCCCTAGCCATACTCCAGGGTCACCTGCAAGGTAATTCCCGCCTGTGTGCCCCTTTGCTATTTGCCAGGCTTGGGTGGCGCCTCAGCGGTCACAGCATGTTCCAGCCTCACCTCCAGATTCCACGTCTGCTACAGAGGGTCTTAACCATGGATTTCCCTGTGAAGGAGTCAGGGAGAACAGCAGAAGGCCCACCTTGTCTCTGCTACACTTGATTTGTGGGGAACTTCTGGATCCAGTGTGGATACCTACCCCAGCTCCTTCTGGCTCCACTCCCCACTTGTGGGGACCTGGGATGAGCAGATTCTGGGGAGCTGCAGGCTTCCCCTCGACTGAGGGAGGCGCAGGAGCAGATGCAATCTAAGCAGTGTGCCTTGCAAGGTGCAAAGCCTGCCGGGCCACAGGGAGAACAGGAGCCTAACCCTGACCTTGACCTTGACCTTAACCCAAAGAGCCTGAGTCTTGGCAGGAAAGGTCTCACTTCCTGCTTCTAGTTCAGCAGAAAATTCCATAAAGTCACCCTCAATCTTTATACACATCTTAGCTTAAATCTAACAAGGTTTGGTTTCTGTTATTAGAAATGAAAAGTTTTTAGTTACTGTTTTTTTTTAATTGAGGCAGATTTTAATTGCAATTACAGAGAATAAATTGACTTATAAATATTTGGTGTGTATTTAAAATGTTTTATTGAACTAAAAAATAAGTTTATTGTAAAGAAAGAAGGATTAAATGTTGCCCCAGAATGTATGAGGGCATCTCACAAGATGAGGGCTCTGTGTTACAGAGGAAAAAAAATGGGATCACCCAAACTTTTCCAGAGTGTCTTGACATATTTTATGTTAGGAGAATCAATGTGCTAGAGACACAAAGGGAAGCTGTACATTTTCCATATTTAAAACTAAGGCTGGAAGGGAGATGCAGAGAACATCCTACCTGCCCCTGGGCAAGCCTGTCCTGAATCCTGAGACATGCTCTGACAGCCGTCATTAGTGCCGAGTTCTGTGACCCCCTCCGCCGGCTACCAGTCGGAGTTTCCATATTTAGGAGGACTTACTTCTTGTCTAGGTTTGCAATAACTTATCCTTACTTAATATCACTACACTTCCAACCTCCAAAAGCCATTTGGCACATACTTTTAAATCATAAGTTAAAATTAGAGATTGCTTTTTGGAGGAACATTGTGTGCCCTTCAGATAATGATGGGCACTGGGGGAGGCTGCCTTTGAGCTGTTGGAGGTGGGAGGGAAGAGCTCGGCTCTGGGAAGACCCAATGGGGTGTGACTGAGTCTCAGGTTGGGCCCATGCCAAGCCTTGGAGACCACACACCTCTCCCCACCACAGGGGTGGGGCCCACAAGCACCAGCTACATCTTAACTTGAGACATGTAGCCTTTGGGGGCACTAAACCTTCATATTTGCACCCTTGCCATTCTGAGGGTGACATTGGTTCTTTTGTGGATGTATGTCATAATTCTTGGGCATCCTGATGCATTTAGAAACCTTATGCATGTGACAAGATAGCTTTCTAAAGAGTGGAAATTCAGGGTCTACATGCCAGAATAAGTCCTCTCTGGAGAGCACTCATGTCTCAAACTCTGGGGTTTATGTCCTGAACTGCTGATGGCTTAGACATCTGGGAACTAAGATTAGGTTTGGAAGATAAATAGGAGGGCAAGAGTTGAGTGGGGAAGGTAAAGAAACATCAGAGAGACCGGGGCATTGCTTGGGGGCAATCCCATGGAACTAGAACATTCCTCCAAGTTGGTCCTGGTGGTGGACTCTCTAAAGAAGTGGATCCAGAGGCACAGAGTTGGAGAAATCAGAGATAACCCAGGTTCCATAGCACTGTTTAGACACAGCCTGGAAAAATAGTTACAGGAAAATGAATACCTACCAATAACAAGAGATGGGGAGAGGGACCAAATTCATGGAAAGAGAAGACCATGAACTTTATCTTTGAAGAATGGCCTAAACAGACTAACAAAGCTGATTTTCAAAGCAGGCACAATCGCAATAGGAGAGCAATAGAGCTTCTCACTGTCTGTCAGTTGACACAAGCCAGTATGTGCAAGTCAAAACATGCTACTCCCAGCAACTGCCTTAATGACAGACATGCAAATACAACAGGGCTGAAGAGCGCCTTGGCCGAGCTCCACACTTTAATTCCACGTGGGACTGTGTGTTTTATTTCAGGTTGGCTTGGGAGGCATTTTTGTTTTGTTTTGCTTAATATATGAAACAAAGAGGTATAGATATGTGTGCATAGAAGTGGGTGGTCTTAAATTCACCAAGGCAGAAATTTAACATGAGTTCCAAGGAGAAGAATGTCTTCCAAGGCAGAAGGCTTTCCAAATAACTTACATCAGGACAGAGAGTATAATTACCTAATTATGCAAGCCAAGACACTTTGCTTTTGTAGAGGTAGCTGAATGCACAACAGGAGCTCTGTTCCTTTGTGTGAAACAAGGTATGATGAGGAAGAAGATGAATGTACTCGTTACAGAGTTGGTTATGGTAACCATGTTTTCTCTGTAGAAAACCTCCAAAGGTTTGGACTTGATTGGCAATATTTCCAAAGAGCTTTGGTACTCATGCTGGTAGAATTGAGATGGCCACAGGTTTTTTTACTCTCCACCCACTGAAAGGTGGTACTTGATTCTCCTCTCCTTGATGATAGGCTGGCCTTATGATTGATTTCCACTGATACAATGTGGCAAAGTCATTAGTCTCTACTTTCTCGAAGCCTCAAGCTCCAATGAGAGAAGCTAAAATAGCTGAAACTATCTTTCCAGAGAGGCCCTGTATAGATTTTCTGCTTCAGAGCCTTGACCAAACCTTCCATCCTTCTTCACAAAGACATTGGTTATATCAGCAGGAAAACTGATGGGCCAGCTGAATTTCACCTGTCACCTCGGCTAACAACATATGGAGCAGAAGAATCGCCCAGCTGAGCCCTGTTAAAATTCCTGATACCAATCTTGGGTGATATAATGAATTGGTTGTTGCTTTAAGCTTTCAATATGCAGTAATTTGTTACACAGAGGTAGATAACTGGAACAGTCATCAGTAGCCTGCTTTCAGAATTTTAGCTGATTCTATCTGAGTTTAGCCTGATGTTTATTAGGCTCTAATCTACAAATTTAAACACAATGAGTCCAAAAAAGTAAAATAAATAAATAAATATGATGAGTCAGAATCCTTTGGACATACCCTTTTCTATTTATAGAAGATATGAAAAGTAATTCTGAAAATTGTATAGTGATGTGTATGTAATTATGTATTGATTTTATAATTATGGGGAAAAAATTAAGTTATTTTTAATTTATTTATTTGTAAATGAGAGATAAATAATTTCTACCTAGAAAGTTGCTTGAGAGATTACAGATTTACTTGAGAAATTACATGTGAAAGTGCCTGGCATCTTAAAAAGTCAAATGCTTTGAGAAAGAAATACTATAGAAAGAATTTTCATAGGAACTTCTGAATGATTTCCTATACATATAAGGAATAGCTTATATATACAGGCTATACTCACTATACTCCTGTGAATGTTAAGCTTTGGGTCTTACAATATATAGTCCAACTACCCACTTATATAGTTTTCCAAAGGCTTTCACAGATTCTTATTATAGTTATACTGATTTTTCACACTAAATTCAAACATGATAATTTATAGAAGAAAAATTTCAATGCCCATATTATTTACGTTCCAAAATATTTGACTAAACTATATTTTGCAAATAAAAAGTATAATAACAAAATAATTGAGAACAATCTTCTATTGTAAGTATAATCATTGAAAACCTTTATTAAGTTGTAAAAAATATTTAAATGTCTGAATTTTTATGGATTCTAGTTTCCTTAATTATCCTTCTTTTCTTTTTTTCTTTTTTTGCAGTTTTTGGCTGGGGCTGAGTTTGAACCCGCCACCTCCACCATACAGGTCTGGCACTCTACTCCTTTGAGCCACAGGTGCTGCCCTAATTTTCCCTCTTTGTATTGAGACTTTAAAACAGGGGTCCTCAAACTACGGCCCGTGGGCCACATGCTTTGGTGTGAATTGTATTTGTTCCTGTTTTGTTTTTTACTTCAAAATAAGATATGTGCAGCGTGCATAGAAATTTGTTCATAGTTTTTTTTTTTAAACTATAGTCTGGCTCTCCAATGGTCTGAGGGACAGTGAATTGGTTCCCTGTTTAAAAAGTTTGAGGACGCCTGCTTTAAAATGTAACTTAGAGAAGGTCGGAGCTTCACACTTGCTCCCTTATGTGCAAGAGAACAGGGCTCAGGAAAGTCCCCCTGTTGTGACAGCTGCATTATTAGCTCTTTCCAAAAGTGGAACTTTGTGACATACCAAAATTTATAGCTAGGGGCAAGAAGAGAGGCTGAAGAATATTCCAGAAAGAAAGACAAAGAGAGAGGCATGAAAATCCTGGGTCCTGGGGACCAGAGGAGAGGCTTTCTGGAGCAGCAGCCGTGGGAACCGGGCAGATGGGTTCCAGGGCTCATGGAGTAGAAAGGAGCAGTTCTCCAGTGACCTTGGCCACTATGGTCTGGGATTTCTGGGAAGAGAAGGCAGACAGTGTTGGGTAGAGAGAGGAATTTGAGGAATAGAGGAGAAGCTTGACTGGGAAGGGAGGGAGGGAGACGGATGCCTTTCCTGGGTTGAGGAAGGACTTCTTTAAGATCAGAAATTCTCTAGTGTAATTGCTGGTCCAAAGTAAAACCATGCCCCCTTCCCACAAAGGTCCCATCAGAGCAGGAGGGGCAGAGTTCTGTAGGTGGGGAGGCAGGTACCTGGAAGGAGGCCTGGGCCTCCCTGCGGGTGGGTATTGCAGCTGCTACTCCCCAGGGACGCAGGCAGAGGAACAGAGCCCTGCAGAGCTGAGCAATGAGGCGGGAGCAGGCCTCTGGGCTGGAGAAAAACCAGGGCTGGGCAGGTCCTCAGGGGGGTTACTGGTCTTCCTCAGTGAGCTCCCTCAACCTCAGCATCCTGTACCCTGAGAGTCCACAGAACTCTCCACTGAGGAGAGTTTCCAGCTTTTCCATTTGCTGAGAGAGAGAGCTGCACAGATGTTCCCCCCGTGCCTGGAGAAGCTGACCAGTAGCTTGTTCTCCTCTGTGGCCTCCCCCTCCTTGTCCTGTAGAGTGGATTGACACCCACATAGAAAGTTCTGTCGAAACATGAGGACTCGCCAGGCGGAGCCTCTGTGTCCTGCACAAAGGTGGACATAGGGACAGACATTTAAGTCTCATCAATTCTCTTCTTCCTCCTTCTCCAGAGACCTGTGCCAACAGGTTAAGGCCACACCAAAGGAGCAGCACGTGGTTCCCTCCCTAGTGATCATTTTCCTTGCTGGAGAGTTAACACCTTTGTGCAGTAGCCATTCAACAGGAAATAAAGCATGGAAAATTTCAGTCTGGGGAGGGCAGAGTGCATAGGAAAGAGGTGGAGAAACTCAGAGGAAACTAAGGAAACTAAGACCATTCTGGTCTTTCTGGTGATGGCAGTGCGGGTGGGAGACTGGCCTATGAGGGGTCAGTCTCTGCCACCAGCTGGCTGGGGACCCTGGGAGGCAAGCACTCTCCCCACTCCCTGGCTGCTCACGGGCAGGATGAGATTAGGCCAGAATCACCGGATAATCTCTAAGATCGTTTCTCGCTTAGGAATTCGATGAAGTCCACGAGGACTTTAGCAACCTGGTGATAACCAGTTTCCACAAAGTCAATGTTTCATAAAACTTTGTAATTTAATTTTGAATGCTTTGAAACGCCAACCTTGTGTTACTAGCCCCTTCCTTGTATAATGAATTCTGATTTTCAGGCTTGGAGGTGCTGATAACTTTTTAGAATAATACTGACAGGTGTACTTGGAACCTGCTCTACAAGCCAGACACCGTTCCAAGTGCTTTGTGTTGTAGGTTGATTTAATCTCAAAACAAGCCTGAAGTTAGGAGTAAGCGTCTTCATTTACAGAGAAGAAGATGCCAGGATCATTCACTCTGGGTGACAGTGACACTGGCCAGAGTAGACACAAGAAATGTGTCACTGAGTTAAGTATTTCTTACCCCATGATTTTTCCTCCCTCGGTGATTACAAATTTGATTCTTAGGTTTATAAATCTGCTTATTTTGACTATAGGTTAATTAAAATGCATCACTTTTCACTTATTTTCGATGCACACAGTTTCTCGAGGCCAGCAAGCTCACTGCTGGAAACCACTTCCAAGCTGACTTGTGGGGCTCCCCGTGCCTGCCTCACAGCACAGTGGCTGGTCCTCACATTTCTTTCCGTGTCAGAGTTGCCAGAAAGAGGTGACACATTTAAGTCAGTTTGGCTTTCCAAGGGCAGAATTTTTATTTCTAAATTCTGAATGCTTGTAACAGTTGGGTACAAGTCTAATTCTCTTTAAAATGACCTTTTCTGAAAACAAGCACCCGCAAAAAGAAAGTGGGAGGGTTTTCCTCCCTATCAGCTTAGTGTAGAAAATGTGGAAAGCCGTACCAATGTCTTTGCCACGTTGGCAGAAACTTCCAGCTGGAAGCTCTGTTTCAGTCACCCTTTGCCCGTGTCAATCCTAATTGCTTCAGAACTCCCATCCCACTCTGGATTCAGGCTTCAGCAGAATGATGGGAGATGATTCTGAGATGGCTATGCTTCCTGTCTCGTACAGTCCGCAGGTGACAATCCTGCTCAATTTCAGCTGTGTTGGGCTGGATGGGAGGGACAAGTGGTCCTAATGCATTATGATATCCACAGTATTTTATGTGGTATAAAATAATTGAGGTGAAATTCATAAAACAAAACTGTTTTAACATAAACAGTGCAGTGACCCTTTGATGGTGTGACTTGGTGCTGTTGGCCAGCCACCATCTCTCTCTAGTTCTGGAACATGTTCAGGCCTGAGGGATACTTTGGGCTAGATGATGCTAACTCCAGAAAAGGCCAAGATGAAGGTCATCCCTGTCTGCTCTGAGAGAATTGCAGACAGATATGACCAAGGCCAGGCCCCCAGGGTCAGGACCCACAAGCAGGGTGTAGGATGGGGCAGAGGTGCAAGCAAGGATAATAGAGCTTTTCTGTAGAGCTGGGTGTGGCCCAGGCTCCCTGGCCCAGTGACCACAGCCTGAGAGCCTATGTGCAGGGTGGGACTGAAGCCGGGTACCCCCTTGCCCTGCCTGGTCCTCTCCCACGGCCTGCCTGGCTCTTCCCTGCCCTGCAGGTTCCTTGAGGCAGCGGCAGCAAAACCCCTCAGAGGGAGTGACTTCCAACTAGAGGAAGTAGAGGCGGGAATCCTGAAGCCAGCGGCCGGCAGGTGCCCCTTCTTGGCTGGCAGACGCTGGCCTTCTCCTGTGTGCCTGTCCCTGTGTCCACGTGGTCCCTGTCTGCAAGGAGACTGGTCACTGGGTTGGGGCCTGCCCTACTGACCTCACCTGAACTCTGTCCTTTGCAAACACTCTGTTTTTGAAAAAGGTCATATTTGCAGGTGACTTCAACATCTTTGGGGGGACAAAATTCAACCTGTGACAACCAGTGTCTGCCCAGACTTTGGTGAGGGAGGCAGGGGGGTCTGAGATCCAGAGGAGCAGCCCAGGTATGTGGTTTGCTCCCCCAAAGAAAGAGGGGGAGTGGTTTGGGAGGACAACTCCTATACCCCCACCTCAAACACGCTACATTCCACGGAGATAATCTGTACTCTTCAAGTGGGAGAGATGTGGTTTGTCTGCCCCGCCTAGCTCATGTTGAAATTTTATTGCTATAATAACCGTGCTAGGAGGAGAGGCAATCGAGGTGCTGGGTCCTAACGGCTGTGACAGAGTATGTACAGCCCCCCTGCCCTCTAGTTCTGTCCTGCCACCACCGTCCAGGGAACAGCAGAAACAGCCTCTTCAGAGGCCGTTGCTGGGATCTGGGACTGCCCAACCTCCGGAGGACACTCTGTCTACACGGCAGCCTGGTCCCCAAGGGCACACTGTCTACAACACAACCTGGTCCCCAAGGGCACACTGTCTACACCACAGCCTGGTCCCCAAGGGCATACTGTCTACACTACAGCCTGATCCCCAAGGGCACACTGTCTACACCACAACCTGGTCCCCAAGGTTACACTATCTACACCACAGCCTGGTCCTCAAAGGCACACTGTCTACACCACAGCCTGGTCCCCAAGGGCACACTGTCTACACCACAGCCTGGTCCCCAGGGGCACACTGTCCACACCACAGCTCATGAAGGTGCAGCAGCCACCGACAGGGCTGAGGCTCACATCACCTGGATTCTTCAGGTTCTTCGGGTCCTCCCTGCCGTGCACAATGTGAATGAATAAAGATGTGTCTCCTCAAATGCAGACTCCTCACTGCTTTTATCCATGTGTGATGCAGTGACCACATACACGGGCTCGGGTGATGCCTTAAGAACAGAATTATGGCTGCAGTGTAGACAGCCTGCCGGGGCACCAGGCTGCAGTGTAGACAGCGTGCACTCAGGGACCAGGCTGCAGTGTAGACAGTGTGCCCTTGGGGACCAGGCTGTGGTGTAGACAGTGTGCCCTTGGGGACCAGGCTGTGGTGTAGACAGTATGCCCCTGGGGACCAGGCTGTGGTGTAGACAGTGTGCCCTTGGGGACCAGGCTGTGGTGTAGACAGTGTGCCCTTGGGGACCAGGCTGTGGTGTGGACAGTGTGCCCCTGGGGACCAGGCTGTGGTGTGGACAGTGTGCCCAGGGGATCAGGCTGTGGTGTGGACAGTGTGCCCCTGGGGACCAGGCGGTGGGGTGGACAGGGTGCCCCTGGGGACCAGGCTGTGGTGTGGACGGGGTGCCCC
>CAUYON010011840.1:0-68178 GCA_963573935.1 Arctocebus calabarensis | reverse complement strand
CTCCTCTGTGCGGAGCAGAGGAAATTGGCTTTATGGGCAGAAAAGGGCTGAGTAAACAGAAATAAGTTATTTCAAAGTACTGACAGGGTTAAAACAGATGGGACTGACCTGTTTGTGCGAGCCCAGGTAAACTGGACACTTCTGGATTGGTTACTGTAAATACCCTGTTTCTGTTTTTTTGTTTTTTCTTTTAAAGAACTAGCTTCGCCTCGGCGCCTGTAGCTCAAGCAGTTAGGGTGCCAGCCACATACAACAGAGTTCACAGGTTCAAGCCCAGGCCTGCCAAACAACAATGACAACCACAATGGAAAAACAGCAGGGCATCGTGGTGGGCACCTGTAGTCCCAGCTACTTGGGAGGCTGAGGCAAGAGAATCGCTTAAGCCCAGGAGTTGGAGGTTGCTGTGAGCTGTGATGCCATTGCACTCTACCCAGGGCAACAGCTTGAGGTTCTGTCTCATAAATAAATAAATAAATAACTGGTTTCTTTCAAAGTTCAGTTTCATTAAGTGGCATTTAGCATTAAAGACTCCATTCTAATTTGGTGTGATCTGTCCAAAAACAATGGCCTACCATAAATTTCATTTAACAAGCAAAGAAAATCTCTGCAGAGTAAACAGCAATATTTGTAGGTTCTTAGGTTAGAGGTTTGTTTAGGTATGCCACTGTGTAGTTCGTGTGTGTGTGTGTGTGGTAGTTTAGCTTTTCCAAACATGAAATTTGGTGGTCACACTTGTAAATCAACCTTCTCAAGAGCCTCAAGTATTGGTTCTCAATGTGGAATCTTGTACCCAGAAGTGTCAATATCATCTGGGAATAATTCCAAAAGGGAGGAGGCATAACTAGTCAGGGGTGTCCTTCCTTCTCCCCATACCTGGACACCAGCTTTAAGGTGTTTCTGGGGTTCTCTTGGCTAAGTAGGGGGTTCCATGCAGTTGGCTTGTGTGGGGCTTAAAATTTTATTTTGGCTCACACCTGTTAAATTTTATGAGAGGCCACTGTTTTACTGATCTCCTTTCCTAGATTCCAACAGACCAGATCAAAGTAAAATGGAGTCTCTCATGCTAAGTGCCACATAATTAAACTGAAACTTTAAGGAAATAGATCCTCCAAACCAGTGTTTCCTGGAAACAGGAGAGTCACAGCAGCCAATCCAAAACTGCTCAGTCAATCTGAGTCATCAAAATAAGGAAGGCTCTTCTGCTCTAAACCTTAGCAAAAAAGGAATCTAAGTCACTTGGTGTTAAGCAATCTGCTTGTTTCTGTCGTTCCGGGGGTTATTTTTGTTCCCACCTTACAAAAACAAAACATTCTATAAAGCCCAGAAGAGCAGGAATTCTGTTTTATAGCATGAAATGCTGCCTGATCCTAGAATTGCAATTAGATCTTTAAACTTGCAATTTCCCCCTAACCTTGACTTAATTTCACAATAAAAATGAAAAAAAAAAAAGCAAAACATACTCCCTAACCTTTCTCAGGAAAGGTTAGGAAATATGACAACACTGAACCTTGGTTCTTGCAGAAGACTAAGTGCCTGCAGCCAAGGAACACAAAAAATGGGGGTGTTCCAGGGACTGCGGGAAGGTTTGAACAAAAACTTTACTTATTTTATTTTAATTCTCCCCTTTCATTGGCCATTGATCCATCCAAACTGGAGAGTCAGATTCCAGGTGAGTTTAAATGGGTGATTGATGTCAGTGGCCCTTAAGATTAGTTTGATTTGGTAGAGATTTCTTTTTATTTATTTATTTTGTTTTGGAGACAGAGCCTCAAGCTGTCACCCTGGATAGAGTGCTGTGGCATTACCAGCTCACAGCAACCTCCAATTCCTGGGCTCAAGCGAGTCTCTTGCCTCCACCTCCCAAGTAGCTGGGACCACAGGCGCCCACCACAACGCCAGGCCATTTTTTGGTTGCAGCCGTCATTGTTGTCTGGAGGGCCTGGGCTGGATTCGAACCCGCCAGTTCGAGTGTACGTGGCTGGCGCCTTAGCCCGTTGAGCCACAGGCGCCCAGCCGATTTGGTAGAGATTTCTTTTTTGCATTGGGACAAGAGATCCTTGCCTCACAAAGTGTGGGGAATATTCATAATTTAAGGCTTTAAAAATGACTTTTGCAGAGCCAGCCTAGCAAAAGGCAGGCGATGTTTACTCATGAGGGAATTTGGATTCTTCCCACACCAGTGACGGTAGTCAAAGAGGCCTCAGTTTCCCAATTAGGAGGCCAATCACTGGTGGAAATAGTAATATCAGCACCTGCATCTATGATACCGGTGACTTGTTTGTCATTCATAGTAATGAAAAGCAAAGGCTGTTTGGAATTGATTTTGGCAGCCCAAAAGACAGATTCAAAAGGTTGTAAGGAAGAGACTGGACAGAGGTGCTGGGGGTGGGGGTGGGGTGGCTGTCTGCCACATGGGGGTGGCAGCAAGGGTGGCGCCTCTGAAGGCCTGTGTGGGAACTGAGGGAGAGACACTGGAACCAGCTCCTCTCCCCCAGTTTCCCGAGGGGAGGAAATTGACTTTGTCATCAAATTTAGAGTGGCATTGATTGGCCCAATGAAAGCCTTTGTTACATCTGGAACAGATCTTTTTGGGAGGATTGGATTTTTGTGGCTCGTTATCAGATTGAAGGGGACAGGAACTTTGGAAATGTCCATTTGGGCCACATTTAAAGCATTTTTTGTGAGTATGAAAGCCGAGGCTAGGCCTTCAGCTTGGGCCTGTGCAGCAGCCTCACGCTGGAGGCATTCAGCAGTGACAACTTGGCAAGCTTTGATGAAATCAGCTATTAGAGCAGGAGGCTTGCTCATTAAAATGGGCAAAATAACCTGCTGGCAATCAGGGTTGGCACTGGTATATGCCAGCTGGTTTAAAAGGACTTTGCCAGCATCTGGGTGATCAATTTGGCAATCTATAGCCTGCTGAAGGTGATTGATAAAATCTAAATAGGGTTCTTTAGGCGCTTTCATGATGTTACCAAACGTGCCTGCAGTGGAACTAGGGCCAGGCACTTTTTAAACCAGCCTTTTATAGAGCAGAGGACCAAAGCTGGAAGACCCTATGATCCAGGTGTACTTGTTCTGTCCTAGAAAAGTTGCCTCTGCCAGCAAGCATATCAAACATAATACCATTATCTCTAGTTCCTATTTTTTTTGACAATACGGAGACAATTTTCTTCCAATTCATGTCACCAAATGCTATATTGAGCAGGAGCAGTAACAGTTTTAGCGAGAAGTCTCCAATGAAAAAGGGTCATGATGTTGCTATTAGTGATATTATTATGAAGGCCCTGGTGTAGCTATTCTGGACACCATTCTAGCTGCCGCCCTAAGAGCTTTCATAAGTTTAAATGGGAGGGCAACTAATTTGGGGGCCCTTCTGCATTCAGAAATTTGAACAAGAAAAGCCTGCAAAATTTCTTCAGGCTCAGGGTCTTCCTGCAAAGCTTGATCAAGCATAGTTTCAAGAGATAATTCTAGAGGCTTGGGAGGGGAGGAAGCCAGGACACCAGCTGTGAGTTAGGTGACTGTCTTTCCTCTTTCACCTAGGGGGGCTCCTCCTCCTTCTTTATAGGGGAGTTAATGAAAGGGTCATTGGGGGAATATTTAGGGGGATTTGGGAAAAGTGCCGCAGATGGGTTGAATTGGCTGTAGGCTACACCACAAATTCTAGAATCTAGGTGGTCCAATGCTAGATGCCACCTGGGCCTAAAGATTGGGATAAACAGGTGCCAATTATCTCCCAGTCACTTAATTTCAAACTACCTCTCTCACCAGAGACACTGGTGGCTAATGAGCTGCGATCCTCCTGAGTGTCTGAGATCACAATGTTCCCTCTTAGCTGGTTAGGACTTCATAGTTGGAGGCACAGAGGAATTTCTGGAATTGTAATCTGTGTGCCTTTTGTGCTTTAGTAAAAAATAAAAAATATAAAAGCCGCTCTCAACTGGTGGAAAATCTTGATAAGATCCCTATAAATGGAGCTCCTGGAATAAAATGGTAGAGGTCCCAAGTAGTAGGGAATGGGGGCTGAGGACACCGCTGCTGTCCCCTGGCCAATATGAAGAGACAGTACTTAAACGGAAAGGTATAGAACACATGGAAGAAAGTGAAAGTGCCTCCAGAGTGTGCAAGGAGGATTCACAGTTTACAATGTGGAGTGGGTGAGGGGGAACGCCCCCCTTTACTTAAATGGGACAGTGCCAAAAGCATGGGAAAGGGTAAAAAGAAGCAAAAGGTCTGTCTGCCTACCTTCCCAAAAGCCGCCTTCAAGAGAGCCAGAGAGCAGCCCCAAAGCTCCGTCAAATGAGGCAATTCATCTCAGGCAAACAGACAACCAGCAGACAGAAGAGAGAAGAAGGGAAGTTTTTCCTCAGCCTCTGAGCTACCAGCAGATCCGTATAAGCCCCCATTAGGTCAGCCCTCCAGTTGGAATCCTCCCTGCCCCCAAACGGGGGAAGCTTGGAGTGGCTGCATTATGCCATAGGAGGTTCTGGAGTAAAGGGAGAAGGGGCTCAGTGTGAGAAGCATGCTTGGTGAAAACTCCAACAACAGATACTATAAAATGAGGCCAAAAAAAAAAAAAAAAAAGGAGAAAGGCAGGGTTCAGTAAGCAGAAATGGAGGAAGTGAAAATGAAAGAAAGATGTACAGGGTAAAGAGAGAGAGAAAGCGTAATCCCACCATCAGGCATTTGTATCTGGTGCCTTTGTTCTCTAGTACCAAGAGATGAACAAGGCCCACCTGTCTGCGATCCTCCTCAGTGGCTGTGAGATCACAGTGGTCCCTCTTAGCTCCATGCCTGGGTGCCAATTAGTGGGGTCATAACTAGTGGACTCCAACCTGAGTTGAGAATCAACAGGGGAAAAAAATCTTTTATCGGATATTTGGTTTTTCTCTTTTTCCCATAGGTTGCTTTTCTGTTTTCTTGATCTTTCCTTTGCTGTGAAGAAGTTTTTAGTTTGACGTAGGTCTGCTTGTTTGTTTCCTTTTGTAGGCTTGTGCTTTTTATGCCATAGCCAAAAATTCATTGCCAGGGCCAGTGTCAAGGAGCCTTTCATCCATGTTTTCTTCTAGGAGATGCACAGTTTCAGGTCTTACATTTAAGTCTCTAATCCATTTTGAGTTAACTTTGGGGTATGTTATGCAATAAGGGTCCAAGTTCATTCTTCCATGTGGCTTTCTGGTCTTCCCAGCACTATTTATTAATTAAACAGGATGTCCTTTCCTTATTGTGTTTTCTTAGTGGGCTTATCAAAGATAAATTTGATTAATATATGTCTGTTTATTTCTGGGCACTGTATTCTGTTCCACTGGTCTCTGTGTCTGTTTTTATGCAAGTACTATGCTGTTTTGACTATTATAGCTTTGTAATCAATGGTCATGAGCCACATAATAACATTTGGTAAATGATGGACCATCATCATATATGATGGTCCCATAAAATCATAATGGAGCTGGCTTGGCATACGCAGCTCAGTGGTTACAGCGCCAGCCACATACACTGACACTGGTGGGTTCGAACCCAGCCTGGGCCAGCTAAACAACAATGACAACTGCAACAAAAAATAGCCAGGTGTTGTGGCGGGTGCCTGTAGTCCCAGCTACTTGGGAGGCTGAGGCAAGAGAATCGCTTGAGGCCCAGGAGGTTGCTGTGAGCTGTGATGCCACAGCATTCTACCAAGGGTGACATAGTGAGACTCTGTCTCCAAAAAAAAAAAAAATTATAATAGAGCTAAAATTCCTGTCACCTAGTGACATCATAGCAATGGCTAAACAAAAAATAATCCCACATTCTTTGGGTATCTCTATATGCTTCTTCACTTGGGAGTTTGGGATTAGGAGTCTGGGTCAGGAACAACACTTTTTCAGAAACCTGGTGATGTGACTCCCTTACTAACAGCAGAGCGCAGGATTGTTCACATATATGTACATGATATATCCAGAAATCTCTAGAAATATCTAAGGGAAGCTTTGTGTGGGACTGATGGGTAAAGGAGTAATTGATCTGTGATACTTGGGCCATTAATGTTGATGTGCTGTCATTCATAACCACGGGTTGGCAGGGCCTGGGGCAATTTGGCTTATAAATACAAAACATGTGCTAAAACATAGGTCAGGGACCCTGAAGGGATATTGACTTACTCTCTATAAGGGAGCCAAAGAAATTTCACAGCTCACGCTAAAACTTGAAGCTGAAAAGGGAATTCAAGGCATTAGGTGATAAGAATAGAAGATGAAGGGAATTCCTTTTGTAATGGATGACAAAAATGAAAGAGGAGAGGATGTTCTGTAAAGCTCAGAATTGCTTTATAAATGAGGCACAAGATTTGTAGTTTTGGAATTCTTTGAGTCTTGGATGAATTTCTCTATGGAGAAATTGAGTTTGCTCCAGCTAGCGCTCTGGGGTTAGTTCTAATCCCAGATCACTCTAATTTAAATTCTCATTTTGAGGTTTCTAATACCACAGGATGGCAAGAATTTAGCCTCTAACATCTGTAAAGGCTGGTTTCAGTTTAAATTCTTGTCAGTGATGCCTCCTTTTGCTTAACACCATATTTGAGTTTATTTACTTATTTAGTTTCATCATCCCCCAGGATCAGCGTGATTCTTTATATATGCTGGACATACAATTCATCAATTTTATATATTGCTGATATACATTCTCCCAAACTGTAGTTTGAATTTTCTTTGTCTTAATGGCATGTTTTAATATATATCTTTTGTTACATTTATTCCTAGTTATTTGATTTTTATGCTTATTTTAAATAAGATTCTTACTTTTAATGTAGTCAAGTTTTAAATCTTTTATATTTGGTTCTCTTTGAATCCTACTTAATAAATCTCTGCTTACCCTAAAAATGTTGTCTTGTTTTTTGCATTTATATCTATAATCCTCCTGGAACTGATTTTTTTTTCTTTTTTACGGTTTTTGGCCGGGTCTGGGTTTGAACCCACCACCTCCGGCATATGGGGTCGGCGCCCTACTCCTTTGAGCCACCGGTGCTGCCCAAAATAATTTTTCCTTTTTTTTTTGGCAGTTTTTGGCCGGGGCTGGGTTTAAACCCGCCACCTCTGGCATATGGGGCTGGCACCCTACTCCTTTGAGCCACAGGCGCCGCCCCCGGAACTGATTTTTATGTACAATGTGAGATAAGGATTAAGATTCCTTTTCCCTCTGTGACTATCCAATCAACCCAAAAGCATTTACTGAAAAACTGTCTGTTATTCATCACTTGCAGTGCCATCATTGTCAATAATCCAAGTATCCGTATATATGAGGTCTTTTTCTTGACTCCATTTAGTTGCTTTCACTAGGTATTCTCTTGCCAGTACCACTTTGCCTTCATTCCAGAAGTTTTTTTTTTTTTTTGAGACAGAGCCTCAAGCTGTCACCCTGGGTAGAGTGCTGTGGCATCACAGCTCACAGCAACCTCCAATTCCTGGGCTCAAGCGAGTCTCCTGCCTCCGCCTCCCAAGCAGCTGGGACTACCGGCACCTGCCACAATGCCCGGCCATTTTTTGGTTGCAGCTGTCATTGTTGTTTGGGGGGCCCAGGCTGGATTTGAACCCGCCAGCTCAGGTGTACATGGCTGGCACCTTAGCCCGTTGAGCCACAGGCACCAAGCCATTCCAGAAGCTTTTTAACAAGACTTGACATCTGGTAGAATCAGCCCTTCAACTTTGTTCTTTTTAAAGTTCATTGTGGCTCTTCTGGCCCTTTCCATTTCCATATAGATTTTATAATTAGAGTGTCAATTTCCACATGAAAATCCTGAAGGCATTTTGACTGTCGTTTTCTTGAGTTTATAGATTGCTACAAAGCATCTAGAAAGAGCTGACTAATGACCTACAGAATAGGACATTTGATCACCGACAGTTCATTAAAAGCAGTTTTCATTGCCAGCTGCTCCAGCTAAACATTGAAATGGAATCTCTGGTATGTTTACCCTTATCAATAAATTCCTAGCTGGTCTAAAGCTCTTATAATTCATTGCCAGATTTCTATAAATTGGCAAAACATTGCAATCCTTTTAGTAGTTATCTCTTCCTAGATTAGCTGTTACATCTAGTTACATCCCCCTAGAGAAGAGGTTAGTAAACTATGGTTTGTGAGCTAACCACCTATTTTGATGAATAAAAATTTATCAGAATACAAACATGCTTTTGTTTATATATTGCTTATATCTGCTTTTGTACGACCACATGTTTGAATGGTTATGATGGACACGATATGGCTTGGAAACCTAAAACATTGATGAAATATTCCTTTAAGAAAAACTTTGCTGACCTTCTGCTCTAGTTATAGGTCAGGAAGCTCTGGGAAATGGTGAGCATGCATTTGATGAGCGCTTCAAGTGAGAACATTATAGGGTAGTGATTTTCAACCGGGGTGCTGTGACACATCTTAAGTGTGCCACCAAAAAATTTAAAGATCATTAATTAGGTTATTTTTGAAGGAAGTTCAAAGCACAGTAAGTATATTCTTTTTTTTTTTTTAACCTTTTTTTGGATCAACATAACTGAAGTGTGTGACAGAAATTTATAAGTTCAAGTGTAATGTGAGATAAAAAGGTTGAAAGACACTGGTGTAGAGTCTTCATGTGTAGGAGGCTAACCTCAGATAGGAAGGAGTTCTCTCCTGTCTCTGCCAGAAGGGAGAAATTCAGATGTTCAGGTTTCTCATTTTCATTGAAATTCACACAAATGTATGTCATCTCAATATTCAAGATCCCACTCTTTTTTTATGAACGCACTAATTTTTTCATAAGAGACTTGACAGGGCTGTGAATACCGTTTATGTTATAGTTCTGTAACCCTCAGTATCACACTTGAGATCCTTTCTTTTTTCTTTTCAGATACATCAATCCTGGAGACTGTAAGAGATAAGAGATTTTCATCAAGGAACTCCAAAGAACTTCTGGTTCCCTAAAGTTACTTGGAACCAAGATTTTAAAAGTCCTGGGCTTGTCATTTTTCTCCAGTGAGATCTCTAGTACACTCCTAGTCAATCACCACCTGACACAGAGGTCATGGTTTCACACATTGTGAATATACTAAATATCACTGAACTATACACTTCAAAATGATTGATTTTATATGATACAGGTTTTACTTCAATGTCCTTTCTTTCTTTCTTTTTTAGAGACAGAATCTTGCTCTGTTGTCCAGTAGTACAATCATAGCTCACTTTAACCTTGAATTCCTTAAATTCCTGCACTTAAGTCTCCCTCTTGCCTCAGTCTCCCAAAAATAGAGTGGAAAAAAACATCAGAGAATAATAAATACATTATGAATTCTTTCCTGTAAGTTTCAAGACTTAAACCAATTAAACATTGTATAGTTTGAGTACAAATCATAAAATATAAAACTAAGTAGCTGGTAATTTATAATTCATAATGTTGGTTTATCCAAGTGGGAAAAAGAGGGAGATCAGAGTGGGAGCAGAACTGGTTTCAAAGACTTATTTCATTGTATTTTATTTCTCAAGCCAGCCAGTGCTTACACAGGTATTGTTTTTTCTTGCCCTGTGACCCTGGCTAGCGTGCAGTGGTGTCATCTTAGCTCACGGCCACCTCAAACTCCTGGGCTCAAATTATCCTCCTGCCTCAGCCTCCAGAATCGCTGGGACTACAGGTGCCCGCCACCTCACCTCATTGTATTTTATAGATTTGGGGGGTGGAGGAAAGGTGTGGGAGGCTAATTTTGAACTCCCCACCTTAAGCAATCCTCCCACTTTAGCTTCCCAAAATACAGGTGAGAGACGGTTCATTTTTATTAACATTACTTAAGTATGTTAAGTACCTTTATTCATTATTTTGTATCAATATAAGTAATTTTGTTTTCCTTCTAGACACAAATCTTGTTTGAGGGCAAGTGTTCTAAATTTTTTTCAGAAAGACCTCACTGAATCCAACACTGTTCTCTTTCTCGGAAGGCAAAATAGCAAATAGCTCCATCTAGTGGTGAGACTGAGAAGCTCAACTGTAGAAATAACTATAACCAAAGGAATGTGCTAGGATCTAAGGCTTGTATTCAAACATAGGCCATTCATGAACCATGTATACCAATAGGAAAAATAAAACACCATTAATCAAATGAATATCTCTTTGTTTTTGAAGGCATAGTAAAATTCTTCAGTTTTTCTTTAACTTGTTGAAAGATTAAAGGTCAACTATAGGCCACTTGTGAGGCCCCAGCCTTCTTTATCTCAATTACTTTAACCTCTTGTTGGCAGTTTTACTTTTCCTTCACTTCAGGTGCTGTGGCACTTTCTTCATAACTCTTCCTGGGTGCATCTTCGATGCCTGAGCGTTGGATAACCCACCCCTTCCTACACCAGCCCTCATCTAAGTTCATCTTCTTCAAGGTCATGAGATACATTCCTTTAGCTCCTCAAGTTTCAGGTCACTCTATGTATATGAACACAGTATACTATTAATATAATACCTTGTTAACATACAGTGTTACATTAACAATATAAATATTGTATCTTATTTTTGTAAAGGGTGCATCTATTTTCACGTGTATAAAAAACTTGGAGGACACGGACATACAAGAAATCAATAACCTTAGGCTTTTAGGAAGGAGGATTCTGGGGAAATTGAGTGAAAAAGAGGTTTAAAACTTTTGTTTACGATGAGCATGTATTACTTCCTCACATAAATTTTAAAGAGAGAAAAGGATACATGTATTCTATATATGTCAATGATATCACACCCAATCAATAAATTTCCTCCAGATAACTTTGGTAGTCTCAAATGGATTTTATGCTTGAGTGTTTATGCACTGTAGCTGTTAGGGTCTTCCCTAGGCAGGGAGCTAGGATCCCTAGATTGAAGGAATCTCTCTATGCCTGTCTTTAAACATATTTATTGCCATAAATATTTAGCTACTGTGTTTAGTTTAAAATGAGTTATCTGACAACTGAGTTTTTTTCTCCCAATTAGGTTTTAAAAAATCAGTATATACTTATTTATATTTTAATCTTAATATTTTATAAATGGCCTGAAACCTTACAAAAATCCAGGATGGCACAGAACCTTTGCAGAGATCTACTTTAGACACTGACAGGAAGAAAGACTATAATTCCTTTTATTTCAATGAGCTTCAAAATAAATGTACGCTTAAGTGTCACTTCAGCAAAGACATGAGTGTTTTCTGAGAAAATTTTTTTGTGGCTAGAGTAGCTGATTCCTTAGTATTTACTCCTTAGTCCTGCTGTGTTACAGCAAAGAGCTTTGAGGAACATCTGAGCTCAGCTTATGGGCCCTGGTTAGCAAAACCATTAGTGATTACTTCGAGGACACAGCCCTATCATTGTTTGGGAGGGGTTGCAAACTGGCCCCAAAAGACTGACGATAGAGGTTCTGTCTGATGGCTCCGGGAGAGGTCATTTCTCTCTGCTGGTTTTGAATGAGAAAGTAAGCAGGGACTAGCAGCTGTCGTACAACCCAGAAGGGAGCTGGGTTTGAAGTGACGCACACCAAGTGGTTACAGAACAAAGAGAACCTAGGTTATTGATGACCTTGTGAGTCTCTGAACCAGCCAACCCTGGAACCTGCCCTATCTCTGGACTTTGTGCAAATACCAGCTGATTAATCTTTTATGAAGCCAAATTGGGTTAGTTCATAGGCTCACTTGGTGTTGAGAGGGCTGAATGCAAGGTCCCACACAAATCTTTTCTCGTCTCTTCCACCTCCCCTCCTAGAACAAAGGCCACAAAGGGCTTAGTCAGCCCCATCCCCAAAATTCATGCCACAAGACCCCCAGTCCACCAGAATCCTCCAACCAGCAGTAGACTCTCTCCACCTCCTACAGCCCCACATAAAACAGGTCCCCAACTTGGTAAAGAGGTCCCCAACTTTACCATCTTTGGCTCTGCCCAGGCAGTCTCTATCACTGAACTTGGCCTGAACTTCACCTATTCCCCAGACTCCTCAGTATGCACCCATGACTTTCAATCACCATTTTGTTTTATCACTGGCTACAATTAAAAAAAAATTCTTCTACAGTTTTGTTTTATTCTTTCATTCTTTTTTAAATTACAGAAGTTTAGCATATATCATGACCATTATCATTTTATTATCATGCCTTTTTTACTTTGCTATCATAAGTATTTAGATTATATGTTTCCTGCTAAGTATAATTTTAAATACATTTCACAAATTTGACAAGTACTTTCAACACCATGCTGCTTCAAGTAGACTCTGATTTCCCTTATAATAATTTCTTTGGCCCAAGAATTACTTAAAGAGTAAAGGCAGTTGTACCTAACAGTTAAGAGCAAAGGCTTTCACCCCAAGTGGCCTGGGCTCATCCCGATCTTTGACACTTAATAGCGTGTAACAATCCTTCTGCCTTATCTTCTCAAGTAGCTGGGACTACAGGCACTTGCCACCATGCCCAGCTAAGTTTTCTACTTTTAGTAGAGATGGGAGCTTGCTTTGTTCAGACTGATCTTCAACTCCTGAACTCAAGCTATCCTCCCACCTCAGCCACCCCGAGAGCTAGGATTACAGGCCTGCCCACCCCTCCCAGCCTTTACTCAGCGTTTGAATTGTTTTCCACTGTTTTCTGGCTTCTGTTTTTTTCTGTTAAGAGTCTGTTGTCTGGCTCAGTCCCCGTAGCACAGTGGTTATGGTGCCAGCCACATACACCGAGGGTGGTGGGTTTGAACCCAGGCCAGCTAAACAACAATGATAATTGCAACAAAAAATAGCCAGGCGTTGTGGTGGGCACTTGTAGTCACAGCTAGTTGGGAGGCTGAGGCAAGAGAATTGCTTAAGCCCAAAAGTTTGAGGTTGCTGTGAGCTGTGACGCCATGGCACTCTACTCAGGGCGACATAGTGAGACTATGTCTCAAAAAAAAGAAAAAAAAAAAAGAGTCTGTCATCAATCAATTACTATTCCTTTGTAGATAATCCATCTTTGGTCTCTGCCTTTAAGCAATTCTGCAGTTTCATTACCTCTTTATAAGTGTGAATTTCTTTTTACTCATGATTTATTTTTCTGTTTCTGAGGATTTGTGCCTTCCATCAATTTTGCAAAATTCTTAACTATTCTGTATTTTTTCTCCTTCCTGTGTCATCCTGCCCTGCATGTCTCAAGCATGAGTTACATTTTTTAAAAATTATCACCTAGTGTTTTCTTAGTGCATGGGGTCAGTGTAAAATTCCAACAGCAGAGCCACTTTAGATAGACTTGTGGCTGTGAATTCTCAAGGGTTCTTTTGTCCCCATTCTTGGTCCAGGCTGAGACAGTGAAGTTCCCTTTACTTTGCTCCTCCGTGAGATTTTCTACCTGATTCGTCTTCACCATGAACGCGGCTCTCTGAGGATCTGAGCTTGCTGAGATTCGTCTCCTGTGTCCTAACAGCCACCAAAATGCCCACTCTTAGGTTGACAACATTGCCACAAGCACGAGGCAATGAAAGATTGATTGCTGGCCTTCTCTTTTGCTTTCCAGATCTTTTTCATTTTTGAATAAAGAGAAAATTTTTTAATCTCTTTGTGAGTTCATTTGTACTTAATTTATTTTTTGAGATAGAGTCTCACTTTGTTGTCTTGGGTAGAGTGCTGTGGCATCATTATAGCTTACAGTAACCTTAAAATCTTGGGCTCAGGGTGGCGCCTGTGGCTCAAAGGAGTAGGGCGCCTGACCCATATATGGGAGGTGGCAGGTTCAAACTCAGCCACGGCCAAAAAAAAAAAATCTTGGGCTCAAACAATCCTCTTGCTTCATCTGCCTGAGTAGCTTGGACACTACAGACACTCACCCCGGTGCCTGGCTAATTTTTCTATTTTTAGTAGAGATGGGGTCTTGTTTTTTGCTCAGTGTAATCTCCAATTACACTGGGAGAGTGTAAGCCTCCCAGACAACTAGTATTATAGGTGTGAGCCACCGTGCCTGGCCTTTAGA
This sequence comes from Arctocebus calabarensis, assembly GCA_963573935.1. Taxonomy (NCBI): domain Eukaryota; kingdom Metazoa; phylum Chordata; class Mammalia; order Primates; family Lorisidae; genus Arctocebus; species Arctocebus calabarensis. Next base: position 54,262 of record CAUYON010011840.1, on the reverse strand, counting down.
TTTTCTTTTTAATTCCTCTAGCTCTGCTTACGTTTCACTGCACGAAAAGTCTTTGTTCACTTCTCTTTCTCTGCTATTTCAGGACAATACTTTAAATGCACTGGTTTCTCAGCTGTAGTTGGGAAATTGGGTAAGGGGAAGGTGGGGAAGAAGATGTATACACATCTATATAAATATAGATGTAAAAACTGTATTAAAATTTTAACATTTTATATATGCTGATATAAAAGATGGATACAAGTCACCTTTGAGCATGTGTTTGTAATTGGAGAAGTCAAACGTGACTTGAGTATCATAGTTCTGATACAGTTTTTTCCTTTCTTAAAAGGTGTATACATTTTTTGGCACCTTCTGTATATGCAGTGAGTGTGTGTGTGTATTCATTTCCTAACTACCAATACGTAACGTTTCCAAAATGGCACATACCCGCCTCCTGTATTTTACAAAAGCCGATTTTGAGATGACCCTTCCCAGCTCCAGCAATAGCCCTGTCCTCTCCATATGGGACTCTGACATTCACAAAAACTGCAGCTGCCTCCACAGTTTAAAGTCCCCAAGATATCCGCCTCTGCCCTAGGAAAGATTTACCTGCCTAGGACTAGAGCTCTGTCTGCTCAGTTTGAGGTCTCAGACTTTCCTTTTCTGGCATTGAAATGAATCCAGTTCCTTCACAATCTCATGCCATTTGTGATCGCAATAGAAGCCTGCAGATTCCTGCTGCTCGAATGTCAGGTCCACGGCCATTCCCCTGTCAGAGAACTGGCCACAGCATGGCCAGGAATCTCAATCTCCATACCCAGCCAGAGCACCAAGAACAGTTGGCATGTTATACATTGAACAACTATAGGAAACACTATTTGTATTGTATTCATCATAGATTTATAGTTATTTAAATATTCTAGCAAGAAGCATTCAAGTGTCCTGAGTCATGGGAATGTTCTAATTCACACAAAGCCATCATGGGGCTAGAAGCAGTTCTGCACACATTATATTCCCATCTGCTAGTTTCTGGATGTATTGATGCTTGGTACCATGGAGGCAACAATATGTTAAGTATTTGGGGACTAGGAAGATGCAAGAAACAACAGACCCTTTTGTTAATAATTCTAGGCAAGTATGTGGTACACGTTAGAATATAAAGTTCTGTTGGAGAATTCAGCATAAACCAGGAAGCCTGTGTGAGACCCATTCCTTTAGTCTCTTTGTCAGTTCTTCAGAGAAGACCGTCCAGTTTCAGGCAGAGAAATTGGATCTAAGCATACATGCACAGGTACACGGCTGCTTTTAATAGCACACCCCTTCCTTTGGTAAAACACGTACTAGTGAATCTCCTGACTATCAACAATGAAATTAAACACTAGTTCACTAGTCTGGGCCCAGCATGGTGAGGGAATATAGGAGTCGTCTTTCCCTAGGAGCAAAGTAGAAATGGGACTATCTGCTCATATCTCTAGTACTATTTTTATTACATTGCTTTAAGAGTTCTAATGCAATAAAGAAACAAAACATTATAAGAAGTTAATACTTGAAAGGAATATAAAAAGTAGTAGTATTTGTACATCATGAAATTCAGAAAAGTCCCAGAAGGGTATATATATATATAATATTTTTGTTTAAAGAAAAAAATGTTCATTCCTGGGTTTCGGCACCAAAATATATATATATAAATAGCATTTTAAAAAATGTGAAACAGTTCAAACTGACATGTTTGTCCCTTCCTTCCTACCTTTCCTTATTCCCTTTCTTTAGTTTTAAAACTATTCTTTAAAAACATATTATCTATGATTAAAATTTTATAATAAAAGGTATTATTGTTAGTTAAAGAAAAAGTACCTGAGAAATTAGCTTAAAACTAATAATGGCAACAAAGACTCTAATAAAGTAAAATAATATGAATTAGGCCAGTATCTATACACCTATGTAACATAAATTATGAAATTGTACTGGGCTACAGAAATGAGTATTTCAGAGATTCAAAGTGTAGAGAAATTAAATGGTTTTTCTAAGTTAATGTATAGATTGTATTAATCAACATAAATCAAATTCCCAGCATAATTATTTTATAGAACTCGATATAATAATTCTGGAATTAATTCTGAATAAATTGGTAGGCAAAAATGATAGTAACTGATCTAAAAACAAAAAGAGGAAGAGTAGAATAAAGAAAAAGATTATTGGCTTGGTCCCCGTAGCTAAGTGGTTAGGGCACCAGCCACATATACCAGGGCTGGTGGGTTCAAACCCAGCCCAGGCCTGCTAAACAATAACTATAACAACAACGACAACAAAATAGCCAGGTGTTGTGGCAGGCACCTTTAGTCCCAGCTACTTAAGAGGCTGACAGAAAAGAATCACTTAAGCCCAAGTGTTTGAGGTTGCTGTGAGCTGTGATGCCTCTGCACTCTACTGAGGGTGACATAGTAAGACTCTGTCTCAAAGAAAAAACAAAAACATTCCATCCAGACATTAGAGTGATTTTAAATGTAGCTCTGACATAAAAACAGAAATTTAAAATAGTATGATAGAGTGTGTAAAATCCATAAATAAATGAACTTACACATAAAATTTTATAATGAAATGAGAGTCATAAGTGAGATAAATGTATGTGTATATGCATATTCATATAATATATATACTTTGCAATCTCATCAATAAAGTACACAAGCAGTTTGGCCACATGAAAGGAAAATAGACATTTATCCCATTTATATCTATTAAGAAAAGAAAAACAAGTATAATATTTAATTCAGGTATGCCTTCGAGATAACTGGTAAATTCATAACATTTTTAGGACATAGTAATTTATTTTGGACCCCTATTTGACAATATACACTAAAATCTGTAGTAAAATATATGTCGATTGTTCTAGTACAGCTATTCTAAGGATTTATCTCAAAATAATTCTAATGATACGACTATATTGATGATGACTTTGCTGCAGCATTAATTATAAAATGGAAAAATCTGAACAAACTTAAGACATTCCTCAGTAGAGGTAATGGCAGGGAAAGGACCATTTTAAATTGGGTTAAAAATTCTGTACTTCTGGGCGGCACCTGTGGCTCAAAGGAGTAGGGCGCTGGCCCCATATGCTGGAGCTGGCAGGTTCAAACTCAGCCCTGGCCAAAAACTGCAAAAAAAAAAAAAAAAAGAAAGAAAGAAAAAAAAAATTCTGGGCGGCACCTGTGGCTCAAAAGGAATAGGGCGCCTGCCCCATATGCTGGAGGTGGTAGGTTCAAACCCAGCCCTGGCCAAGAACTGCAAAAAAAAAAAAAAAAAATCTGCACTTCTTAAAAAATTAAAAATGCAGAGTTTACGGGCTAAGGCGCCAGCCATGTACACCTGAGCTGGCGGGTTCGAATCCAGCCCCAGCCCGCCAAACAACAATGACAGCTGAAAAATAGCCAGGCGTTGTGGCGGGAGCCTGTAGTCCCAGCTACTTGGGAGGCAGAGGCAGGAGAATCGCTTGAGCCCAGAAACTGGAGGTTGCTGTGAGCTGTGGTGCCATGGCACTCTATCCAGGTTGACAGCTTGAGGCTCTGTCTCAAAAAAAAAAAAAAATGCAGAGTTTGATATGTGTGTGTCACTATTTCTTATACACTTGACATGACGCAGATACTTTATATATGTCGTCTTTAATTCTCACAATCACTCTGCAAATTACCTATTTTTCCTTCTCAATTTAAAGTTTGGGGGTCTGGTGCTCTAAGGAGCTTAATCAAGGCTAGTAAGTGGTAGATCTGGGCCTTGACCTCCTGCCAGAGACAGTGCCTACTTCATCTGTGGTCTATTTATAATTCCCACTGAGGGAACAGCCTTTGGCAGGTGCATTCTGTCCTTTGTGATTTGTGCACCCTCAGTCAAATTGCTCTTCCTGCCGCCATCAGGGCTGGGATCTGACCCAAGAGCAACAAATCCCAGGTCAGGCTAGTAACTCATGAAATATAGTCTGTCATGGAAAGTTCTGCTAGATAGGGAAGAGAGGAATTATCTAAATGGTCTAATTCTTTCTCATATTTATTTTAGAAATATCAAACAGGCTGGGTGCAGTGGCTCATCTCTGTAATCCCAGCACTCTGGGAGGCCAAGCCAGAAGGATCACTTGAGCTCAGGATTTCAAGACCAGCCTGGGCAAGAGTGAGACCCAATCTTGACTATAAATAGAAAAATTAGGCAGGCGTGGTGGTGGGCACCTGCAGTTTCAGCTACTTGGGAGGATAAGGCAGAAGGCTTGAAAGACTAGGCGTTTGAGGTTACCTTGAGCTAGGCTGACAGCACACTCTAGCCTGGGCAACCAAGTAAGACTATCTCAAAAAAAGGAAAAAAAAAATTAGAAATACAGAACAAATCAGGCAGTTGTCAAGAGTTGAAGGTAGGAGAATATGAGACAAGTATAGAAGCATTTAATAGTGCTCTCAAGAACTTCTCACCTGCTACCCAGGTTAGGCAGAACTAAACTGCCAGATCGCCAGTGGCAGAAAGACCAAGCAGAAGGGAAGGAATGGAAGGATAGACACAGGTTCAAATCAGGCAGCCAAAAGTACTAAAAGTATAAAGTAAAGGGAAATAGTTGTAGACCACACTCAATTCTGCAAACAGTGCCTGTTACATAAAATCCAGCTCGCTACATGATCTGATCCCTTGAGGATGTAGTCACATCTCCAGGGTTCATCTCCTGCATGCCCCTATTTCACCTCCCAAATCCAGCTACCTTGTGTGCATCCAATCATGCTTTTTGCTGCCTATCCATATATTGCCTCTTGGCTCCAGATTCCTCCTTTTGCCTGAACTAGTGAGTACACTAGTCCCTTACTGGGTGCATTTTCATTTGCCTTGTGTATTCCCTTGACTTCTCCCCAATCTTGGCTCAAGAGGAACCTCCTCTAAGAAGCTTCCTGTGATCTCCATCAGACGGAATCCATCTGAACACAACTCCACTGGGCCTCTCTTGACGATAATAACTTTATAACAAGAGAGTTTGGGGTTCTAAGAAACCAGCAGATACAGAATGAGCAGAAAACAGAAGAGAGGATCAAGCAGCAGCTGTCGCAAGCACTGACTTAGAAGCCAAGGTGACACCAGCTCCAAAAGATGCCAGGAGACTGTGCTCTCTGAGAGAGGGAGGTGGACACGTGGGTCACACTCATTCACAATCGTTATTTATTTCCTGAGTTGTTGATGCAGTTAGATTTTAAGATATTGTTTAAGATAAACATAGATGTATTATTGAAAGTCTGAAATGAACAGACCTTTCATCCATTTGTAACTTTGGCAAAACGTTTCTGGTTCTAAGCTAATGGGAATGGCACACTAGAATAGCAATCTGCATTATAAATGGTTCTTGAGGCAACCATCTGTACTACACAAATAAATTTGCCTCTGGAAGGCAACACTCTCTCTGAGTCCTACAGAGAATCCAGATGCAAATTTGCCTGGCTCACTGCCTTTGCTTTATCCATTTGGCTCACCAGTTTGTAAGCAAATTTATATATGAAATTTCAAAAGCTGGCACAAAACTATAGTGTGAGGTGAAAAAAAATAACAGTAATTTGTATTTCTATAACTAGGATGCTTGTACTAAATGATCAGATCATTGCAAAAATAGACTGTCATTCATTTCTACCATAATATCAAAAACCTGGGAAGTATAAACAAATTATTTAAAAACCATGATTTGTTGTGATTTTTATGTCCCAAATAGTTTTGTTAATTAAGAAACTTGGTTTTTCACCAGCTGATTGTTTGAGATCACACCAATTTTTCTATCTTCATCTACCGTGCCTAAGCTCTACCAAACAATGAACCTGAGGATAGAAACAAATAAAATTATAAGATACAAATGTTGTAATACAAGAAACTTATGGCATGATTATTCTTAACCATAACTTTGCACCTCTTCTAAAAATTACACTTTTTTACCATGCTTTAAAATGTGTTATCACAGATTTAACATGGGTTAATTGCAAAAACTTAAAAATATAGAAAAGTAAAAGGAAATAAATGAAGCCATCTGCAATCTTAACACTCAAGAATAACTACTGTTAATAATTTGGTATATTTTTCTTTCAGTGTTTTTAAATGTTCCTATTAATTATAAATTTTTATAGTTCATATAGATTTTGTTGTTCTAATGATACATAATTTCAATTGTCTGAAATGACTGAATATTCTTTAGAAACTTCATTTTGATGACTGCATACTTATTTATTACAGGCAACCATTAAATCTTTTTCACACACATCTGATTTTGACCTTTCTCTCATTGCTTGCAAGTTTAAGTGCCAACTTGGCATGGCCAAGACTATTCTTAAATTTGCCCCTCCATTATCTCTTGTCATTTTCCTCTTTCACATCTGTATTCAATTAATTTCCATGCATTATGTTCTCTTTAACCTACTGGATTCTGCACATGCTAGTCATTCTAAGACATTTTACTTTTCTCTCCATCCTTTCCATTTCCATTTCCCTCTTCTGATTCCACTCTATTTTTCTAATTAACACTTACTCATCTTGGGTGGAGGGAAAGTGTGTAGATAGGAAAACGGAAAAAAGGCCTTGAATTAAGTCCTGGGTATATCAATTATTAAAAGGATGTTAAAAAGAAAGAGACTGAGAAACACCAAAGAGGAAAACCAAGGGAATATGACATCACAGAAAACAAGCAAGAAACAAAAGTGCCAAAATCCATAGATCAATGAGTCAGAATGCAGTCCAGATTTAGACCAGTCCCATATGTCATCAGTTGATTTAGAACACAGCAGTCAAGGTGATTAAGTGAAGAACAGATAGTCTTTTTAACAAACAGTGTTGGAACAACTAGATTCCCATTTGGAGAAGAAGAACTTCCATCCCTATTTCTCACCATATACAAAATTCAATTCAAATTACAGACCAAATTGTAAGTGTATAAACTACAAAACTTCCAGAAAAAATACTGAATAAAGTCCTTGAGATTTTGGAGTAGGCAAAGCATTCTTAGGACACAAAATTATGAACTGTGAGAGGAAAGAAAGGGACACAATGATCTTTATCAAATTAAAATCTTCTGTTTCTTGGAAAACACCATTAAGAAAATGAAAAGAGAGGTCATAAAATAGGAAGAAAAAGCTTACAATGTATGTATCTGACATAGAATTTACCTAAAATGGAGAGAGATCTCTTGCATCTCAATAAGAAAATAAGTGACCCATAAAAAATAACAAAAGATTTGAATAAACACTTCACAAAAGAAGATACACAAAAGGCCAATAAACACATGAAAAGATATTCAACATCACTAGTCATTAGGGACGTGCAAATTATAATCACAATGAGATACCACTTTCTATCCATTAGAATGTCTAAAAGAAAAAGACTAATAACACCAAATGTTGGTGAGGTTGTGGAGCAGCTAGAAAGCTCATCATTGCTAGTGAGAATGTAAAATGGTACAATCACTCTGGAAATAGTTTGACAGCTCTTATAAATTTAAACATATGCTTACTTTATGATACAGCAATTCTCATCCTGAGAATTTATCCAAGTGATATGGAAATATATGTCCCTGCATATATTTTCACACTAAAACTGATCTTAAAATTTTAAAGTACAAAATGACTGATTATGAAATGTTTAAAACAGCTTTCTTTACATGATTCCAAAACTGACATCCCAAATATCTATCAACAGATATATGCATAAATAAATTGTGGTCAAAATTGTGTAAATTGCAGGCTACCCCTACAACATCCATACTACTCACCAATTAAAAGGAATGAACTACTGATATACCCCCAAACATGAATAAATCTCAAAAACATTATGTTGAGTAAAAAAGCAAGCAAAGAGGTTTATAAAATAGGATTCTATTAATATGAAACTCTAAGAAAAGTCTAAAATCTAGTAATAGAAAAGATACCAGTGATTGTGTAGGGTGATTTGGGGGATTGATTGGAAGGGGCCCAGGATGACTTTCAGGACAAGGGAAATTTCCTATATGTTGATTGTGGTGAGGGTCATTATGGAGATGTATACACTTGCCAGAATTAATCAAACTGCATTTTATTGTCTGTAAATTATAAGTCAATAAAGTGAAGTGTAAAGAATTGTGTCAAATGCTATTGAGAAGTTAGGTAAGGTAAGTCAAGGACATAGAAGGCACGATTGGAGATGGTAATATTGCCAGTCATAGAGACTGCATTAGGAATGGTTTTAATGGAAGGATAAAGACCAAAGCCTAATTAAAATGGGTTAAAAAAATGGGAATTGAGGAAGTGGAAATACACAATTCTTTTAAGGACTTTTTCTCCCTGAAAGGAAAGCAGAGATATAGGGTGGAGAGGCATGTGGAGCCTACAAAAGTCATGAGACAAACTGTGTTATGGTCCATTATTTCTATTTCAAGAAATACAATCAACAGTGTCTTTTCTGATTCACCTGTGCAAGTTTTACCTTGTCTGTGTTTCTGGGAGGGCTTCGCTTGTTTCCATCCACATGGATTTCATATTTCTTCATTTTTGTGTATCACAAAACTTTTGTAATGACTCACACAGTAAGGCATATCTTTATGCTGATCCACTCAAGAGAGTGAGATTGATGATACAAGGAGGAATAGAAGGAATTGCAAGAGAAAACTGTAGAGAAGACAAAGAGGGTCTGGGATACAGAGCAGGAATGCACTGCCCACTCCAGCAGGAGAAGGTGGAGGAGGTGGGTACACGTGATGATGGTTGGTAGATGTGGTGATGGAGAAGACTGAGGAATGGCTTATCTGATTGCTGCTTTTTTTCTCAGTGAATTAACGATGAGTCAGGTAGAAGGTGCTAGAGCAGTGGTTATCAACCTTCCTGATGCCATGGCCCTTTAATACAGTTCCCATGGGTCTTGACCCACAAGTTGAGAACTGCTGTGCTAGAGGCTCAAGGGGAGAGATTAAGTTAGGAAATAATTGATTTGGGGAGAGGGAGAGAAAATTCATTGGAAGATATGTTAGGGTTGTCTGGTTGACATGACCGCTATTATCATTTGAATACACCTTCCATTCGGGGAATACTTAGAGATCTAAAAATAGACCTGCCATTCAATCCTATAATTCCTTTACTAGGTATATATCTGGAAGACCAAAAATCACATCATAGTAAAGATATCTGTACCAGAATGTTTACTGCAGCCCAATACATAATTGCTACATCATGGAAGAAGCCCAAGTGCCCATTGACCCATGAATGGATTAATAAATTGTGGTACATGTATACCATGGAATATTATGCAGCCTTAAAGAAAGATTGAGACTTTATCTCTTTCATGTTTACATGGATGGAGCTGGAACATATCCTTTTTAGCAAAGTATCTCAAGAATGGAAGAAAAAGTATCCAATGTACTCAGACCTAGTATGAAGCTAATTTATAGCTTTTATATGAAGGCTAAAACCCAATTATAGCACAAGAATATTGGGAAAAGGGCAAGAGAGGGGAAAGGATGGGGGAAGATGGGTGGAGGGAGGGCAATTAGTGGGATCACACCTACAGTGTATCTTAGAGGGGTGCAGGTGAAACTTACTAAATGCAGAATACCAATGTCTACGTATAGTGATTAGGAAAATGTCATGAAGGCTGTGTTAGGCAGTTTGATGAAAATATTTCAGATTGTATATGAAGTCAGCACATTGTGCCCCATGATTGCACTAATGTACACAATTATGATTTGATAAAAATTAAAGAAAAAAAAGAATATACCTTCCAAAATCATATTAACACTTAATCCCCAATGTGGCCTTATGGAGAGGAGGGGCCTTTAAGAGGTGATTGGATCTTAAGGGCTCCTCCCTCATGAATAGATTACTGCATTCATGGATGCATGGGTTATCAGGGTTTATCATGGGTGACTTTACAAGAAGAGGAAGAGAGACTCAAGCTAGCACATTTTAACATGCTCCGTTTCCTCCCCAGGTATCACCCTACACCACCTTGGAACTCTTCAGAGTCCTTTCTGCAAGAAGGCTCTCATCAGATGTGGTCCCTCAACCTTGGACTTCTCAGCATCCAGAAATAAGTTCCTTTTCTTCATAAATTACCCAGTTTCAATTATTATGTTATAAGCAACAGAAAATGGACTCAGACAAGTGCCCAGTTGAGTTTTTTGGTCATTCATTCCAAGAAAAACTGATAGGGACAGGCATATGGTTTTCTCTAGCAATGTTCAGCTGCTGGGTCACGGGCATGTAGCACACAGAACTTAACTTTTAACCCTGGTTGACATTTTTCAGGTGACTATCCAGGAAGAGCTGGCCGAAGATGCTAGTAGGAGAGTGCTCGTGTAATGGACCATAGAACCTGAGTCAGGTGATGAGGGAAGTGGGGACAAGAGGGATGTAATAGGCAGAGGAAAAGTGGTAAGGTCAACAGATGGGGTACTCTACCAGCATCACTGGGAGAAAATGCACTGGAAGGCTGGGACATAGAAGTCCAGGAGTGTGATGCTTAATGGGACACTCTATCAGCATCACTGGGATGGGAGAAAATGCACTGGAAGGCTGGGACATAGAAGTCCAGGAGTGTGATGCTTAAATAAGACGATTTGAGATAGTTCTTTAGGTGATTAGGGTTTGGCCATGTGAGTGACAGCTGAGATGGGGTGGAGGTCAGAGACCTGAATGGCCATGGCTTTGGATAGGTGATGTGCATGCATTTGGAATCAAGAATGATGCCTGCAGTAGAGGCAGGAAGGACAGTAGCAGGCCAGGGCTAGAGGCCTAAGTAAATGGGGGTGGCTGACCACCACCTGGATGGAAGCAGCTGTAAAGTCTGATGGTTTGCTCATCCTGTTCCTAATGACCAGCTCCCAGCTACTAATTCCCCCTTAATATAGCATTGAAGGTGGAGAAGAAAGGAAAACAAAATTGATTTTTATCTACATTTTTTAATGTGTCAATTTCTCCTATGTATTTTATTGATTTTCTACCCCAAATAACCTACTCATGTTTTGCTGAATTACTTAAGTTTCCAGAGAACTCTGCTGATGGGATTAGAGATGGTTGGAAGGTTTTTCTTGATGCTTTCCTGATGCAAGGAGCCACTTACAACACTGTCAGTGAGATTGCTACTGAAGGAATTAAAATGCCCTTGCTGAATCTTGTCAACTGTGCCATCTATGTCCAAAATCTGTTTTTAACCAGTGTTATGCCAAGACCTCACTTATCTACATGGGGCAGAATATCATCCCCAGATCCCTTATTTCTACGAGGACATCATGCAAATTAAAACAATTATTATCAATTATAAAGATGATAATAATGACCATTTGGCGAATGCCCACCACGAGCCAAACACTGTACTAACTATAATACTGATGCACAACATTTATTAAATCTTGTTATGTTCCAGCCACTTAGGTTTTAATTGTATACTCTAATTTACTCTTCTCAGCAGCCTGACGAAGGGTAACAAGGTGGGGAATCTGTGGCGTTGGGGACACATGTGGCCTTCCACATCCTTAAGTGTAGCTTTTGTACTGTATCCAAATTTTACAGAACAATTCTTTTATTAAAAGGGGTATAGCAGAGAAAGATGAAGCTTTCTTCCCTCCAAAACTGCAAAAAACACAAAAGCTTGAATTCAGAAAGCTGCAGTTTCTCCACCCCTCAAAATATCTTGGCTAAGATTTCACAGCTATTAAAAACTGGGTACAGATGGGATTCAAAAGTCCAGCTGACTCTGAGATAACATTAACACGACATTATATTTGCTCTTAAAAGGTCCGTTACTAAACACAAAGATGAAGGGCCCTTGGGAAGGTTATCACCAAGCAGAAGGAAGCAGATCTTTAAATGGGCAGGTAAAACACACACACACACACACACACCACAAGATGCGTGCTAAGATGAGGGCTCTGATTATCGCAATGGAGAATAAGTGATGAACTCAAGAGACGTTTTGAAGAAAATACGTTCAGTATATTAGCAAATTGACTTTCCGCCCAGCTGCACTAATGCCCTTGTAGTCCCTGTGTTGGCCACCAGGCCTTTCTCCTATACCACTCTGAATACCACTGCTAGAGTTCATCTTCCTGTAAGACCTAAAAATGTGTTCTTGACGCATGTGGTCTATGTCGTGGTCCAAACACCTGTGGTTAGCTTTTAATTCTCAGTCCCCATGAAATTATTTCTGACTCCCACTGCAGTAAATACGCAAGGGTATTTCTGCCCCAATGTCCCTCTACTTCTAGTAACTGCCCTCCTTGAAGTGCCCATGGCCTTCTTTTCCACATTGGCTTCCTGGACACAGCAGAGACAGGCCAGCAGCAGCTCCTGTGCTTGACATCGATGTCTTTTTTGCACAAAAGAGGCCCAACTCTTCTCCAGTTCCCATGCTAAAAGGCCTGCTAAGTGCCTACCCCTGAAAAAATGAATCACAGCCAGCAGCAGGCAGCGGGAAGGTGGGAAGGTGGGTGTGTTCTCCTATCTAACCATAATTCGAGGAGCGTCCAAACATTAAGAGAGAGAAAGGGACAGGGTGATGAAACAGGAAGGTTTGTTTGTTAAGTCTGTTAGCATTTGTGGAATCTGAGTGAAAAGAACTACCTTATGAGTCTCAAATTACTTTGAAATAAAATGTTTAATAAAATCTAATTCGTTTTTTACCATGACTGAAAAAAAGGCTAAAATGTTTAAAAGATAGCAATGAGTGTGATGGGTATGGACCTGCTACCAGCCACTGTTAACCTGAACGGCCTTTTCATGCAGGACACTGCTGGTCAGGCCCTCAGGGCCGGATGACCTACTCACTGACGTTCTAGAGATTGTTCATTCACTTCCAAGGCTACAGTCATAGGTAAGTTGGAGTAAAGGACTCTATGGTACCAGTCAAGGACTCAGGACACTCTGTGCACCCAGTGAAGTGCTGACTAACTATAAATTTAGTCTAGAATAAAAATGCTTTGAAGAAATAACCACTGAAGATATGAAGAAATTCTGTAATTCTGTAACCTATGAGGGAGAATCTGGCATGTACTATGATGAGTAATGACATTGCTGATGTTGACTTTGACTGTGAGAATAAAAGTAACAAAGGGAAACAGGAGGGTGGAGTCGTTCTTTGGGGGAGATATCCCTGCTGCTCTCCAGAATCGCTTTTCTGTAAATAAAAGTGAAACTGTTGACCTCTCATCTGCTTCTCCATTGATGACTGGGCTAACAGCCAAGATGGACTCCTTCGTCCAGCAACAAAGCCTGTATGCTCCAGTTTCTACAGGGTATACCCTAGCCACTGCCTCACCCTTGACCCTCCACAAGTATCTCGGGACAAACCAGCCTTCTGAATGTGTTCCAAGGGATGTGCGGTAACCACAACCTGACTGGGCAGGACGGCTGGACAGTGAGTGCTGGGTTTATGGAGGCTAATGTTATTTTATAACAATAGGTAGGCTATTGGAGATTTTAAACAGTGGAATGATATTATTTAGAAAAAGAATTACACGTGTAGGACAATTTGGAAAGGGAGAACCTCCAGGAAGACTTACATAAGACTTTTCCATGCAACGGAAAAGGAAAGGAGAAATATGAGCTATATTTTTAAGGAAGAATTGACAGAACTTGGCTGCTGGGAGTGATACCATTAATGGAAAAAAAGTGGACACTGGAGTGGGAGTAAGACAGAGTGAAAGAGAAAGTAGAATAGTTTTATTGTGAAAATATTGAATTGGGGGTAACCAAAGGATGTTGAGAGGGATAAAGCAAGCATTCAGTTAAGAGGTAGAGGTCCATGGCTGTGGTAAGAGATGATGATATGGAAGTGACAGATGAAACTGTGGCCATGGGGAGGATGCTGATGTAGCTGATAAAGTGAGCCAGTGAGATACTTTGCTAAGAAGAATATGTTCCAGCCCCATCCATGTAAACGTGAAAGAAGTCTCCATCTTTCTTTAAGGCTGCATAATATTAGCAAAGTATCTCAAGAATGGAAGAAAAAGTATCCAATGTACTCAGCCCAACTATGAAGCTAATCTATAGCTTTCATATAAAGGCTATAATCCAATTATAGCACAAGAATATGGGGAAAGGGAGGGAAGGGGAAGGGAGGGGGGAGGATGGGTGAAGGGAGGGTAACTGGTGGGGCCACACCCACGGGGCATCTTAGAAGGGTACAGGTGGAACTTACTAAATGCAGAATACAAATGTCTTCATACAATAACTAAGAAAATGCCATGAAGGCTATGTTAAACTGTTTGATGAAAATATTTCAGATTGTATATGAAATCAGCACACTGTACTCCTAGATTGCGCTAATGTACACAGCTATGATTTAATAATAATAATAAAAACCAAACCAATACCCCCCAAAATAAAAAATAAATAAATAAAATGCAAATTCTGGTTCAGAAGGTTGTGGTGCAGCCAGAAGTCTTCTATCCTGACAAGCTTTGAGATAACACTGATACCCTTGGTTCCCAGACTCCACTTTGATTTCCAAAGTGCCAGCAGGTACAAGTAATGTCTTCAAAATTCTGAAAGAAAATGTCTTCAAAGCTAATGTGTGAAGGAAGAAATAAGCATTTTCAAACACGAGGAACTCAGATATGATCTCCTATATCCCAAGCTGGCCAAAAGAGGGATAAACTTCTTCTCAGAAGAGAAAGATGTGGGACCTGGGAAAAAGCATCTAATCTAGCAAAATAGTGACTTTGGGCATGAGATTTAGAGAGCAGTCTGATAGGGAAATGGTGGCACTGTGTGAGAAAGTTATAGAGCAATGGTCAATTCTAAAACAAAACTTTTAAAAAATTCCATGCTTTAAAAAGGTAATTAATGATAGATATCTTAATTGACCTAATACCTCTAGTGAGTATTATTCCTAAATCCAGTTGGTAAAACTTTTAATGCTTTGTGGCAAATTATTTACTGTTAAACATTTAATATATGTGCTGGGTGCATTGACTCACGCCTATAATCCTAGTACTCTGGGAGGGAAGGTGGGTGGATTACTTGAGCTCATGAGTTCAAGACCACCTTGAGCAAGACTGGGCACTGTGGCAGGTACCTGTAGTCTCAGCTACTTGGGAGGCTGAAGCAAGAGGCTCGCTTGAGCCCAAGAGTTTGAGGTTACTGTGCCCAATAATGCCATGGCACTCAACCCCAGGGCTACTGAGTGAGACTCTGTCTCAAAAAAAAAAAAAAAAAAACTCCCAACAAACAAAACCCCAAACATTTAATATATGTAAAAGTATTATAATCTGAAAAAAAAATAATAATTCATTTAATAGCAGAACAGATTGCTAAAACACAAACTGTGCTATTACAAAAATTCTATTTGAGATATCTGTCTATTTAAGATATATATATATATATATACACACACATATATATGCATATATAAAAAGTCTGGATAATAAACCATATTGCCTATTTAAAAGTAGTTTTTTGTGTGTTTGTAGCTTTTTCTAAATGTTCATGTTGGGGGTAGGGGTTCTGGTTCTCCAAACCCAGTTGAACTGGTTCCATTACTCAGCTAAGCTAGTGAAAATTAAAAATAAAACCAGAGCGCTCAGACAGTGTGGATACAAAGCAAACGTAACCTAATTAAGTTTTAGGGTAACACAGAGAGATTTTATTTAGGAAGAACAAAGAGAAAGTTTAGAGCTCTTCCAAAGAGAGTTGGAAGTGGGTCCCTCCCTTGAAGGAGAAAAGGTGAGAGAGATGGAGATGTAAAGGCCTGCAGGTGAGAGAGATGGAGATGTAAAGGCCTGCAGGGTCTAAACTCTGCCCTCAGAAATTGGCCTCTCTGCAACTCCTCCCAGCATTGTCCTTTTCTATTGGTCATTGGTTACCTAGGTTACCTCATATGGGCATTCTTATGGGCACTCTGGACTTCCTGGTTTAGTAGACTTGGTTCCCCCCCAATGCTCTTGTAAACCTCTTTATTAGTGTCCCTTCTCAGTTGAAAATTATTGAACTATAATTAGTGAAGATCTTGTTGTTTCTTGATTGGTTTGAATATTATATATACAGTATTTTAGAATATTTACTTCAGATTTTGAAATAATATTCAGTTTTCTTAATTGTCTAGTATTGAATTTGTATTGTGCCTAAACCATATTTCTTCATCCACAAAACTTCAACATTAACCATTTCTTTAGTTAACATGTCATTATCCTTTGCACTTGGATATTAACAGATGGCCTATCTTCAGACATTTTGATCAGGGATGTTTACATAGAAAGAAGATATGAAGTAAAACCAAAAAACCATAGGGACTAAAGAATAAATGATAAGAATGGACATGGTGTAATGCCCATAACCTTGCCACTTAGGGCAGTCAAGGAAGGAGGATCCCTTGAAGTCAGCCTAGGCAACATGGTGAGACTTCATGAAGAGAAAGAAAGACAGGGAGGGAGAGATGAAAGAAGGAAGGAAGAGAGGGAGGGAAGGAAGGAAACAAGGAAAAAAAGAATAAATGATCAAAATAAAGTTGTGTTCAAGAAAGCATTCTTTAGGATTTTATGTATTACCATTAAAAACTCTGATTTTTTTCCCCAAAAAACATATCTCTATAGTCTATAAACACAATTTGAAATTTGCAACAAATTTACAGGTTTAATTTTAGGGTGATGATTATAATTTACATTTGATTAAGAGACACTTAATGCAGCTACTAAATCCCAGGGGTAGAAGTGGGAGAGCTGAGGAAACCACCCAGCACAACACAGGTTTTCACCCACTCAGAGGAAGTAGCGCCCTGGGAAGGTTGCAGGTAGGCCAGCAAAATGCAGAGAGAGCTCTGCAGTAAGGAAGGTCAGGGATGAGCCTGGAGAGCCAAGAAAACTCTGCGGCAACTCAAAATACTGGCAGCCAGGCCACAATACTCTAAAATAAAAAGCTGGCATGAGATCCTCCATGCTTCAGACCGCTGGAGGTGAAGCTACCGATCATAGTGCTATCTGAATTTACAGGGTGCTCAGCTCCCAAGCCCTGTTGAAATTATACTTCTGAACCCACTCTCAGAGAATTTGAACCAGAGGGGAACCAAATCAGCACCACTCCTCCTGTTAGTGGCGATGTATGTGCAGATACATAGGGCATTTAGAAACCTACATAAAGCTAAGAATAAAATGCACCAAAAGAGTAAGCACAAACTCTGTGACAGTAGAACTTTAGAATGTCTATAATTATCACAGATCAATTTTTAAAGAAGAAAAAAAGTATTTTGATTGTAAAAGCTTAAAAATGAAGGTTTGGTTTTTCTCATTTTCTACTTTGATTAAGATTCACACTCTTTGCCTTCATTAAAAAAAAAAAAATCATATTCTGTCATTCTAACTTCCCAACAAGCGATTCGGACTGTTCCCTCCAACTTGACCAAACTTCAGGGGTTTTTTGGGACTACAGGCCCCACCTCCTTTCCCTTTCAACATTTATTTAAGAAAAGTGTTATAGTAAATTCTTACTCTGCCCTTTTGAGAGGTAAAGCTTCCTATTAGTTTTACAAACCAAGGCTGTCTTTCCTGAGGACCTGGGAGCCATCCCTTTGAAGTGTAATCAACCAACCAGAAATACAGAGGCCCTAGTCTGTGCTCCCTGGGGCAGGGTAGGAGCCCAAGTTCAATAAGCACCTTGAGCACACCTTGCTTGTTCAACTATGTCTAACACAATTTTTCTTTGACAATGCTCATGAAGTTCAGGCAAAATCAGTTCTCAACAATGTATTGCTAAAGGGAAGATTTAACACTATCTCTTTATGCTATTGTATCAATGCACTTTGGTTGTTGTAATATTTTATTTTTGGTTTTCGTGGATATTACACTGGACTTTCACATTTAACTATGTTCTTTTTAGATAGTATGATCAATAACATTTATTGATCTTATAGTGCCATTTTTATCCAATTGTCAGATTATCTGACTTAATTTATGCATCATGATTTAAAAGAAATATTTTAATCTACAAATGAAAATTGTTTTAAACCAAACATTTATTCATGGATATAAATGTGAAATCATATGAAAATGTGCAACAGATCTAACACTTATAATTTAATATTAAAATAATTATATTCAACGTTTTATTTTTTGACAAATATTTAACACAGAGAAAAGATTACTTTGTGTGCCAATAATGACCATTGCACTTATACTATAATGGTTTAGATTAACTGTTGTTAAGAAGTATTGGTGATGAGGTTTTAAGTTCTATATGTGGCCATAATGATTGCCTGGTTATTTTCTCTTCCCTTGCTAAGGATTGCATTCTTAAGTCCACAGGCAGTCAGCTGCTTTACCAAAGTGTGTCATTAGTAAAAATAATTCACTTAAAATGAAAAGTCAGCCATATTGAGATTGCAAATCAATCATGTGTTCCACAAGGAAAGTAGTTCCTTTTCACATTGGCTTAAATTTTTCTACTCAGCCTCCTAATGATTTAACTGAAGTAGAAGCTATAGCTAGGAGTGTTTTATTTGATAGCTATATGAATGTCTGATTTCTAAAGCTGGTACACAGTTATGATTTAATTTAAAAAAACCAAAAAATAAATAAATAAAAAAGAAAAAGAAAGCAGTCATCCACTCTACTGTCATATTACAAAATAAGCTTCTCTTAAAAAATTATTCTGGCTGTATGGAGTGGCTCATGCCTATAATCCTAGTATTTTGGGAAGCCTACACATGGGAGGATTGCTTGAGCTCAGGAGTTTGGGATCTGCCTGAGCAAGAGCAAGACCTTCATCTCTACAAATAATAATAATAATAATAATAGAAAAATTAGCTGGGCATGGTGGCGGTGTGGGTGCCTGTAGTCCCATCTGCTTGTGAGGCTGAGGCAGGAGAATCACTGGAGCCCAGGAGTTTGAGGCTGTAGTAAGTTATGATGACGCCACTGCATTCTAGCCCAAAGGACAGAGAGAAAAAATTTATGCTGAGGCTCGGCGCCTGTGGCTCAACGGGCTAAGGCGCCAGCCACGTACACCTGAGCTGGCAGGTCCGAATCCAGCCTGGGCACGCTGACCAATAATGATGGCTGCAACCAAAAAATGGCCAGGCGTTGTGGAGGGCACCTGTAGTCCCAGCTATTTGGGAGGTGGAGGCAAGAGACTCGCTTGAGCCCAGGAATTGGAGGTTGCTGTGAGCTGTGATGCCATAGCACTCTATCCAGGGTGACAGCTTGGGGCTCTGTCTCAAAAATAAAAAAAAATTTATGCTGATACTGAGATCTGATAATCCAATGAAACAGTCTTGGGCAATATCTCTAGGGACCTGGTCAATGTAAGGACTCTGATCTGTCTTGAACTCATTTGACCCTGTTTGTGGCATTAGACTGCTGATGAAGACTTTATATTTCTTTTTATTTTCTTCATTCATTTGCATTAATTTCTAAATCATGAATTATAGTCAATGAAAAATAGCAAAATAAAGACATATACAAAATAAAATATAAAGATTCTTTGATTATCACTCCCCACCTAGGTCAGGGATAACCATCATTAATATTCTTGAATGAATCACCAGAACTACTTTTACAAACATATGTCACTAGCTACATATTTTTTAGTAGTAGTACCTAAGCTTATCACTATACAATCAGAGAAGGGAGCCTATATGATTTCTGTCTGGTTTCTAAATTTATTAAAATTTTATTTATGATCAAATGCATAATCAGTTTTCATCTGTTTCATTAATGTTTGTTGGATCCAAAGTTCTCAATCTATATGTGACAAAATGTTTGTTATAAGATATGAAAAAGATCTTAAGGCAGACCTTCCTGTGTGCAGAATTTACAAAGAAAATGCTTTTAAAACCAATTAGATGACGCTAGTCTGGACACCTCAGCTAGTTTGAGAAATATAAAAGGTTCAAAAAGTGAAGAAATAGAGTTTCCACCTTCCCCTTAAACTTGAGGAGGGGTATTCTAGGGGAAAACATGAGAAAGTTTGAAATCTGTTCCTCATAGTGAAGAGATACAGCCATGATGTGAATATCTGAGAACTCTGATAGACCCTGACCAGCAGAGGACAGGTGGCCTTGCTGGATAGCAGAAGTCTAAAGCCGTCCCTGCTTCTGTCACAATCATTTCCTGCTGATCAGATGTTGGCAGCCTACAAATGAAATCACACTGACACAAGGTTGTTGGGAGCATCTAGAAGAAAGATGCACCCAGCCTGACCAGGAGAACCACGAGAAACAGACCTTAGCCCTAAGCAGTAAGAGTCTCTTATAAACCCACCAAAGCAACTTGCACCTGTCTGTCATCTGTAAGCATCTTCAAAGTCTCAAGAGCACCTGTAGTCCCTTGACCTATAAGAATTCTCTTATGATTTCAACCTTCTTTGTTTTTTTTTTTTTTTTTTTGAGGCAGGATCTCAGTATGTTACTCTTGATAGAGTTCAATGGCGTCACAGCTCACAGCAACCTCAAACTCTTGGGCTTACCAGATTCTCTTGCCTCAGCCTCGCAAATAGCTAGGGCTACAGGCGCCTGCCACAATGCCCGGCTATTTTTTATTGTGGCTGTCATTGTTGTTTAGCTGGCTGGGGTCAGGTTCGAAACTGCCAGCTCCAGTGTATGTGGCTGGCACCCTAAACCCTGAGCTATGGGCACCGAGCCAGTTCTTTGGGGATTATTGTTGCTTATAGTTTATTTTTATGGACTGTTGATCTATGTCTTGTTTGTATTTGTCTTTATTTTTATGGACTGTTTATCTATGTCTTGTTTGTATTTGTCTTACTTGTTTTTATTTCTCTTTGCCTATATTATATCATTTCTAATTTAAACTTGTATTATTTTCATCTAATTTATTCATATGTAGGATGCTAGCCATTTGTCTACCATGTCTCCTAAAAATAATTATTTTCCCCATGTATTTTTTGCCCTTTACTTTCTTTGCATTTCCTACTTACCTTAAAAAAAAACTGGACTGATATCTTGCTTTGGCCCGTTCAATGCGGATTGCATTTAGCAGTGCTTTAAGTTTTCGATGACTTGCAAGCTTAGCTATACCACCTTTCAACATTCAGAAGAGTGGTTTGCAAACTGACTCATGCACAACATATTGGCCAAATCCATGGGGCCGTATCTTACAAGCCACTGGGTTGTGCAACCAACAAGCTAAAGGGGTTTTTATGTTTAAATAGCTTAAATGATAATAATAATAACACATGAGAATTATGTGAAATTTAAATTTCAGCATTCTTAATATTTTATTACAACCCTTAATTTTTGACCCTTGTAGTGTATGAATTTATTTGAAAAGTAACATTCTTCAATAGCATTAGCATTTCTGTTTCCTTTAGATATATGGGTTAGTCAGAGTAACATGAAATGCTATTGGAAAAAAAATCAAATACCTGCAAAGGTTTTGATATGCACTCCCTGACTTTCCAATGTTGGTCTTAGGAAAAAGTATTATGTCAATGCCATCCCATTATATTTTTTCCATTTTCTAACAACTTATATCCCAGTGAGAAAAGAACAAATGATAATTTTTATTGTTTCATTTTGTTTTAATCACAACTTTTGAATTACAGTGTTTAGCTTCACTGTGAAGGCTTTGGATCAGGACGTCTGCAGAGAATCATTTGTTAGAGGAACAGAGTGTTTAAATTCAACACATACTGTATTCAAGGTTAGGACAGACATGGCAATAATTACCAAATGATCTTGCAAATTGACATCCTATCCACGTAAAGACTCAATCTCTCTGAGTGGTGTAACTAGACATGATTTAGCCTGAAGACATGTTTGGTGTCAGTTAACTAACTTCTGGAAAGCAGTGGTCCATTTCTGTGTGAGACAGACATTAATTTTAATCAGATAAACAGCACAGGGGGCTTTGATCTTCTTTCCTGAAAGATGAACTTCAGCTTTGTGGAAATTGTAACAGGTAACATATACTGAATGTCCACTAAGAGCCATGCTCTAAACCAGGCAATTTGTATGTTGCTTCATTTAATTATCACAGTTTCTGCTAATATTTTAAAAGGAGAAAATGGTGGTTCAGGGAAATTAAATAACCTCCCTAGGATTGCTCAGATTTTTAAAGGAGACTCTGATTTGGTATGAGAGAAGGGAAAAGGAGTCTGACTTAGCTTCTTCAGAAGTTTCAACTCATTGCAGAGGTCATAAGTGGGAATCCACACTCGGAGTCAGTTCATCTCTCTCCCGTCAGGAGTCACGTGGGAATGTGCAGTGGGACTAAGACGTTCAGTTGGGGGCAGTTAGTAGGACGGTACTGCAGAAATCCTTCCTTCTCTACCTCCCAGCACTCACAGCCTGGCCACCACTGTCTACCCGGAGTCTACCAGGCCCAGCCACGTTCCATGCCTTTCCCCTCCTCTCAACCCCCTTCATAAGTCCAGGCTCCTGGGGAGAGCCCTCTATCCATGCCTTATTCTCTGTTAACTCTCTTCTCCCCAACTCCTGAAACTTTTTCTCTGTCTTCCAGATACTACGGTTCGTTTTAAGCCGGCATCATCTGTATGCTCAACCTCTTCTCTGAACATATTTCACCTTCTTGCCCTGGTGGAAACCTGGCTGTCTCCTGAAGACCCTGCTTCCCCTACAGCTCTTTAAGTAGTGGGTTGTTTTGTCTGTCTGTTTTGATTTCCCCTTATTGTTCTTAAACTGGCAGTTCCTCTCAACCCCTGGGCTTCTGATGGATACTGTTAGGGACTGGGCCACACAGCAGGAGGCACAGCAGGAAGTGAGTGGCTGGCAGGCAGTGAAGCCTCATCTGTACTCACAGGCACTCCCCATCAGGGGCGTCACACCTGAGTTCCACCTCCTCCCACCATGGGCTGTTGTCTACTACATATGACAAGTTCGCAACCTTGCTACCATGCCCTTATGCTGGCACCACTGTATAAAGAACCCAGTGAGGCCTCATAGCCTGGGTATAGTGGTGTCTCACAGCTGTGTTGGTGTTGACGTGTGGCAGTTTCTTGCCGAGTGGTGCTCATTATTATTCTTGTGTGTTTTTGTGTGCCATCCAATGACAGGTCTGAAAGTCATTCCAGAGAGTCCCAAATTGCTTTGAAGGGTAGACTAGGCTCTGGAATTGGTATGTACTCCCAAGGGAGTACTTTGATGGTAATAATAGTGATATTCAGCAATGAAGTATGTAGCACTTTTTCTAGAATGAGTTTGTGGACTTAATTGTCAGGCCTTGTATTTCTTCTGTCTTGTTACTGCCTCATTCCAAAGGAAGTTTCCTCCCCAGAGGGAAAGTAAAGAAAAGCACAAATCCCACTTGTCTAAAAAAATCCTTGTATTTTTCCTGAATTTTTTCCTTCTCCCTTGGCCAGATCTTACTCACGTGGCTACCTTTAGATGTAAGAGAGCCTAGAAAATGTAACCCATTATGATAGTCCCTATGCCCAACTAAAATTCTGGAGCTTCCATTATTAAAAAAGAAGATGGAAGAGAAGAAGAAAATATTTATGGGAGGAAATTCAGTCACTGCCACAGTTTGAGACTGCTTTCCCCCCAAATATCACTTCTCTTATATAGTAGACACACATGCTTATACTTTTGTTTAATATAGAATTGTTAATTCCTCATATCAAATGAAAGAACAAGATATTAGGGGAAGTAACCTAATATTTGAATCTCTCAGTTATTGATTCAAAAACTTGGCAAATGGACTATCAGTTTAGAGATAAACTTACACATATTTATACTGTATTTTTCTATTATTCTTTGGCTATTCCTTTTCAGACGTCTACAACAATTTCACCCTCTTTGAATGTCTTCTAAACATTGAATTATTGAGACTTAGTGCTGGTTCTTTTTTTTTTTCTTTTCAACATTCTCTAACATATCATGTACATTCTGATATCATTCAAGGAGTGAGAACTTTCAAATGTAGAGCGCCAGCTTAGACCTTGCATTTTTAAATTCAGATGTATAAATCTAGCTGCCTTTTTAAAATCACTTCCATAATGAAATAGAGTGGACAAATTCCAGTTTCTGTTATTTTAAAATTGTCGATAAGATGCTGCTTATTAGACATGAAAATTTAAGATAAATTAATGTGTTAATTCTCACAAAAACTAAGTGAGTATTTAACGTTATTGAAAAAGACATCATTTTGTAGAAATTCACTGATATTGTTTTCTTCCCTAGGTTGATTTCTAAATTTATTTTCTTCATTTCAATCTCCTAGTTCTCAAATTTATCAGTGCCTAAGAAGAGATTGAGAACCTTGAAAAAAATGAAGATTTCTGGGCCCAGTCTCTAGAGAGATTCTAATTCAGGGTTCTGGGGTGGCAATCTATAGCTGAGCATCAGGGGTCAGGAAACTGTGGTCTTTTATCCACGGTGCAAAATCCCAGCCAATGGGCAAAATTCATCTCATGGTCTGTCTTTGTAGAGCTTTCCTAACAGTGCTTTTTACATTTTTGATATAAGAAAATTGAAAGAAAGAAGGAGGAAGAGTAAGAAGGAAAGGAAGGAAGGAAGGAAGGAAGGAAGGAAGGAAGGAAGGAAGGAAGGAAGGAAGGAAGGAGAGGGAGGGATGGAGGAAGGGAGGAAAAAGGTAGGGAAGAAGGGAGGGAGGGAAGGAAGAAAGAAGGAACAAAGAAATAAAAAAGATATAAAGTCCAAAATACTTATAAATACATATTTCTGCCCAAAATGATCTGGTTTATTCACTCTGTGAATACTGGATAACAGCTTACACCATCTCTGGCTCACCTGGTGATCAGGCATGGAGATCAAGAACAGAAGGAGCTCATGCCTTGTCTCATGGGTGTTATATCTCAGGAGCAGCAACTGTCAACTTGTAATTACAATTTTTAAGCTTACAAATACAACAGCAGGGTAACTTCAGACAGTAATGTTTTATGAAGAAAATATAACAAGAAAATATTTTCCCCAGGGAGACATTTGAATTAAGCCCTGAATGCTCAGCTGGACCATAGTTTGAAGATTTGGGAAGAAACTGCTGGGCAGAGGGAAGAACCAGAACAAAGGCAAGGTGTCAGGAGCAAGATTGGAGAGTTCAGTGCCAGTGTGGCTGGAGAGCAGCAAGGGAGGGGGGCGCTCCGGAGGTGGAAGTCAGAGAGCAGGCTCTCAGGCTGGGCAGGTGGTCAGGAGCTTCTGATACTTTCTAAGTGCAAGTGGTACTCACAGCCTTTAAACTCCATTTTTAAACACCTGCCTTAGAAAGGAATTAAGTATGTCACTCTTCTAAGATAAAGTAATTCAAATTAAAATGATTAAGTTAAAAAGAGAGAACTATCTAAATAATAATAGCAGTGTTTGTGCGGCAGATCTAATTTACTATTTTTCCTTACTTTGTGTTCATGCATCATCTCATGGGAAAAACAATTCAGAATTAATTCTAGACTAATATACTAAAACATATGTAATTCAAACAGAATCTAACAAAGTTGAAAGTTTAAAAAAATGTATTTATTAGGAAACTATATGTGCACGAGTCTGAGTTCATTAAAGATAAAGATTACATGTTATACAAGTCATGATATCAAAGTTTATTCTATAAGTAGTACATGAGTAGTCTTTTGTTCCTATTATGGAGGACCCTACTATGTATAACACATACACTTACCTGAAATATAAAAGGAACTTAAAAAGAATAATAATTTTTGGTTTTGGAAGGTTAATGTTCTCTATGGCAACTATGATATATTATGATGACTCAACCATAAAGGCAAGTGTGAGAACCAAATGGATAATACACACCATCTGACCCTGACTTTATGCATTAATTCTATTAGACCACAGATTAAGCTTCAATGGAAAATCCATTAAAAAATAAACTGAATGGAACTAAACTTAAATAGTAGCAAAGACTCTAAAAGACCATATGGTAAACTGTAGAATTTATTATTTTAATAAGTTAATTTTGTTTTTCCAGAAATGAATATAGAGAATGCATAATAAAAAATTAATTCACATTGTCCAAACACATTTCTAAATAGAAGCTTTCAAAATATATTTTTTGAAAAATCCACTGTATGTATCCATCTGACATTGAATTTAATATGTTTGAAGACTTCAAGACCAAGAGTATGGTAGTGCAAATTGATAAAATGCAGTGCTTTCTCAATTCAGAAGTTTCTTAGTTGCCTGGCAAATCATCAGTGATCCTCCAGAGATGTGTTTGCCTCCCAGAAAATGATTGTGAGTTTATGTTTGCCACATCAATTTTTAGGACCTCATGCTCCATAGATGTTTACTGAAAGAATGAGCTAATTTTCTCTGGAAGCAAAATATCAAATAAGATATTAATAATGCTAAACTATAGTATGTACAAAGGACAAAAATGTAAAATCAATATATAGCATAAATGATAAAGAGCTAATATTGGTGCTTTTATACAATACATTTCCCCTGGGTGCGAAGGAGAAGCCTGAATGTTATTTTCCCAGGAATGGAAATTATTTTACTGGGTGGCTTTTTAATCTGATGAATACAGCCCTACATAAATGAAATAGGATTAACTTGAAATGACATCTTCAATCCTGAAGACATTTGGCCTAATGGTGTCATTCACTTTAATTCCTTCTCTTCCCTTATTCCTTTGGAAAGATTTTTATTTTCAAATGATGTTTTTATTGTTTTATAAAAGTAATGCATGCTGATTATAAGAATTTTAGCCAATACAGAAAATAAAAGAGAAGAAACTGAAATCATACATCATACAACATCATTGTCAAAGACAATATTAATAGTAGATCATCATAATTCTGGAATCAATGATTTACAAGGTCTGATGAATAAGTTCACTCATCCTAAAACAAGTGCTATATACCTCATTGCTGAATACCACTATGGTTACCTTAGCAGGGCTTCCTTTGGGAATCCATGCACCAATGCCAGCACTTAGTCTAACTTTCAAAGCCATTTTAGAACTATTTGCTAGAATGGCTATCAAAGCTGTTGTCACATTACCCTTGATGTCATGAATGTCATCAAAATGTCTTTCTTTTAATATTTCCTTTATCTTTGTGTAAAGAAAAAAAATCACTGGGGACTAGATCAGGCTAGTAAGGAGTTTGTTCCAATACAGTTATTTGTTTACTGGCCAAAACTCCCTTACAGACCGTGCTGGGTGAACTGTTGCATTGTTGTGAGGCAAGAGCCATGAGTTTTTGGCCAAGAGTTTCAGTTAAGATTTTCCTGTTTCTCTATTAATGCTTACTGTGTCTGATGTGCTTCTCACAGTTAGTCAAATGATTTTAAGACACAATTTTATGAATTTTTGCAATGTCAATTCTGCTCATCATTGGCTATGTAGACCTCTTTTTATCAGTGATGCTTTCTCTTTCCTCAGAAAAATGTTTAATCCATTTGTACATTGCCATTTTCATCATGGCAAGACTAACATGTCCCTGATTTCACATCTGCTCTTGCTAGGTTTAACAAGAAATTTATGGATGTTTGTTCATTGCTCTAATTCAAGCTCAGACATTTTTGTGATGGCACACAAAAACACTTCCGCTGTGCCACCCTGTCACCACGTGAATAAAAACAGTTGGGACACAGATTGAAGGTACATGCCTGCAAGAGTGGGCTTCCTGTCTGTTCCCTGAGAGCCCTAAGAAATCTTTCTCTTGGCCTTTATTGAACAGGATTAGGGGCCCACATGCTAGCATCACATCTTTAATGGCTGCTAAGTACTCTTTCCACCCGGCCACTCCCATCCTATTGTCCTATGAATGTTACAAAGTATAACATTCTATGTGTCTCCAACTATGAACTCTCAATGTTGAGAGTTCTATGTGTCTCCTGCTTGCTAATGAGCTACTAGTCTTATCTCATTAATGCATACAGCTGCTTAATGGCTTGTCTCCAGTCTGCAAAACATCTCCATGCCGGATAGGAGATTGTCTTGCTCCCAGCACCTTCTTCAAGAGTGGGTGGCTACTTCTATAAGCCTGGTGCTCAGTCTCCTACAACACTCACCAATAATGAACGCACTCAGCAATGTCTCTCATTGACACTGTGAGACACAACTGTGAGATGCTGATATATGAAGGTTATGAAACCTACTAAATTGTGTGTATAGTGCTGCCAATGTAAGCATGCGGTGGCAAGTTCGTGATCTTAATTGTCAGACCTCATATATAAATTGAAAGATAAATCGATTGACAAAAATAATATTACAGCATGAATGCTACTTTAAAAATATGAATCATTACAATGAAGTTTCTATTTAATAGAGAATAGAAGCTATACTGGAACTTCAGATACATGATTCTACACAAGAGATATTAATCTCCAAAAACCTTTAAAGTTTAAAAAATTACGAAAAATAAAAAAGTATATAGAGTCATATTTTTTAACTACATGTCTTACTTTTGGTCAGCAACAGTTGGCTCTCTGCATTTATTATGAGGAAAATACTGCATTTCCACTTTGACCCACTCCTGTGTCCTACACCTCAATTTTGTTATTTAGGTATTTTTAAGCTGGTTAAAATATGACATTTACTTTCTGTTATATATTAATGATTTCCATTGCATTTAGTCCTTCTGTGTTTTCTATTTGTAATGGATTTAGTCCATTTAAATAATCTTTTGATAGTATGAGTTTAATCATCTTTTGTTGAAGAGAGCTTCTATGTTCCTGGGGTCTTTACAGGCTTATGTTTTTCTCTCACCTTCTTCATGAACGGATATGGTCATGTGCAGAATTCGTTCACACTTTTTTTTTAGTCATTGCTCTGTGGTCTTACAATGTTGAGAGTTCTATGCGTCTCCAACTATGACTTTCCTGTTCAGGACTTTACTGTTTTGATTTGTTTGTATGGTACTATTTTGTTTTTCCTACTAGGGCTCCATACCGTGTTAGTCTTGGAGCACTTTCATCTTTGAAAGCATCTACCTCCTGCCTTTACACTAGATTGATAGCATAACAACAACAGCTCTGATTATTTTCTGCAGGCTTTGCAGACATTCCACTGAGCTCTTGTATTAAATATGGCTGAAGCTGGCCTGCTTTTTCTTTCTCTCTCCTTATAAATGATTTGCTTTTTGTTTGGTTGCTTAAAGAATTATCTTGGAAGGAACATAACTCACCCACAAAATCCTTTACAGTTCATTGCTCCTTATTAATTTTTTTGGAATAACATGCTCTTTCCTCTGCAGATTCTTTCTTCAT
Source organism: Arctocebus calabarensis (assembly GCA_963573935.1). NCBI lineage: Eukaryota > Metazoa > Chordata > Mammalia > Primates > Lorisidae > Arctocebus > Arctocebus calabarensis. The sequence continues at coordinate 25,177 of CAUYON010011840.1, read as the reverse complement.
TTCAGGAATCTTTTCTTCGTATATATTATTTTTTCTTTTGCATTCACTATGGTTATTTTGGTGCTTTTCTCTATAGAAGCAGCTGCATTTTAACTCCATTAAGTTCATTGTTATTTCCAATTTACGTAGAAGTTGATCATCTTTGGAGTGATGTCTTGGTCTTTAGAGTTTTCTACTGCAGTTCTGGCTCATTGTGGTGTGGTTTATGTTGTCTTGTGTTCTGGTATTCATGTGAATATGAATTCAAGAAAAACTATATGGAGAATTTTTTAAATTTTTGGTGCTATGTTTCCATGTTAGGATATGGATAGTTCCTATATTACTATGGTCCTTTATTTTGTCTTTCAGATATCAAAGGCCAAATCACAAAAACAATCACTGGATGTTATTGGTTTTATTGTTTTGTCTATTTCAACAGATGGTATTCATTCTACCTTCAAATAACATCAAATAACACTTCAATTTTAGCTTTCAGTTAACACCTTGCAGAGATGAGAGGACATCTACTTACACAAATAATCGCTCGCACACAGTCTCGATATTCATAACTGGGACTGCCTAGAGTCTGAGAAGGTGTTGGGAGGAATGCAGTTTTCAACAACTGGTCTGAGCCTAGGTTTTACCTGCTGTATAAAACGGTATCTCAGTTGATGCTGTCTAGGTTTAAAGAGAAAAGTATGAGTGATTGGAGATCATCAGGAGATATGCCCTATATTTATAAAAATGAGCATTGAAAACATCACAATCTTTAGTCAATACTTTATCTATAGAAAAAATTAAGAGGTAAGAAGACATTTCCAGAGAATTTCACAATCACCCAATCAGAAAACTCTAGAAAATCACATTCTGGTTTTACTGGCACAAATCCTTGCTGTAGTAAACTTCACTTTTGTTAAGTTTATGAATAAATTGTATTTTTTTCTGTCAGGCTAACTGCCTTAATAGAAACAGATACCATCTACTGAGCGCTTACTTTATATTAGCCACAATGTTATACATTTCATGCTTTTTCCCCATATTTCTTATAAGAACCATATACATCGTATTTCCATTTTATAGATGAGTAAATATATGTATGTGAAATATATACATATTTTATAGATGAGGAAATATATACATTTATTATGTATTTATTTATGTATGTATATATTTTTGTGACACAAATTCTGATACAGCTTCCTTCTGTGATGCGGAGATTTTTCCTTCCTCCTTTAAAGATTATCAGTTCTATATTTAATAATGAGGTATTTTCTTGTGTATAATGGGCACATGTTGTTTTGGCACTCTTTGATCATTTACTCTTCTCTTGCTGAAAATATCCCATATACCGCTGTCCTCCACTCAGTCACATGGTTTTGGAAGAACTTTCAGATGGACATATGACCTAGATCTTGTCTCGAGTGGTGTATCTGTCACCTCGGCATGGATTATTTTTCCAGGATCAGTGTAAGCCTCATTCTGGGCAGAGACAGTCAGATCCAACATTTTAGTCTGAAATTGTTCAGAAAAAGAGAAGTTCCCTATACCCTGGCACTTGAACTTCAGAGGATGCTGAAGCTAGAGCCACTACAGCCATCTTGCTACATTGGGAGCCCTGAGAATGGAATTAACATAAGGAAAATATGAGTGAAAGATGGAGAGAAAAGCTAGCTATTATTGATAGTTTTGTGGCTATTTTGATAACATGAACCCAAAGTACTCCCCTATAAATTCCAGCCACATTGAGTTAGCCCGTTTCCCACTTTGAATGAAAGGAATACTTCTCAGCTAATGTTGGGGGTGCTGAAATCACTGTATTTGAGTTCAGAGATCTCATTTCCCTTTCTAACTCTGCCTTTGATTATCTGTGTGGCTTGGAGCCAATCACTTTGTTCTCTAGATCTGCTTGCCAAATGTGGAGTTAGATGAGACATTCTCTTTGGTACTGTCTAGTGCTATTATTCTACAAGGCAGCTCAGTGTGAGCATGTGACTAAAAAGACAATAACACGCCCTGAAGTTCTCCCAGAATGGAGCACATGAAGCCTGTCTTCTGCCAGCTGTTCACTAAGGAGAGATCAGCACTACATTTACACAAGTACCTAGATTGCCTCTGCGCAAGTGCTGGTGCCACCTGCTAAAACAATCAAGTGGCCTTGGGACATGTGCTAGAGCCTGCCCAGCTCTGATGCATGGTCCAGACTGAGCCAAATATGTTGTTTCCAGGGGAAACATGGCCATATGGATTGCTTAACTTCTATTCCTTGAAAATGTCACATTTTTTTTTCCTATGTTAAACAATTGTTATGGAATGACTTATTAAAAATTCACCATGCTTAATTAGTTTACATGTAACCTTGAGAAATACTGTGTTCTTTTTTAAAAAAATTAAGCTAGCAAGCTTAAGATGTACATATTCCCATGCATTGTGTTATGCAAGAGAACTTTAAAAGTAGGTCTGAGTGGGGATCTTGGAACCTGAGTATGTGGGCTCTATGTTAGATTGCCCTGTTTTCTAATTTTCTGGCTTCACTTCCTACGAGCTGGGTAAATATAAGCAAGTCATTTAAATTTTCTGAGCCTCTGTGGTCTCTTCTGAGGGTAGTAATATTACACATTACATATATCTTAGGACTTTCATGACAGTGAAATGAGAAAATAAAAATAAAACACTTAGTAGAATGCCCAGCATTTAGGAAATTACTCTTAGCACATGCAAATTATAATATTATATATATTTATGTATACACACATCACATTTGTCATATACGTGTGAATATATACATGTATTTTTACATGCATTTTTTGTCTTATTTATCTATCGAACATTGAATGTGTTAACCCCATATTTCTCCCTTGTTATTTTACAAATGCAATTCAAAATAAGTAAAAATTTCACAAGTGGCCTGTTTTATGGTTTGCAATGTAAATCCAAACTGTCCATTTAAATGAATTATAAGAATTAGTTAACTTCCAAATTGAGCACTTCATTGTTTACTGTGAGGAAAAAGCATAATTAGCTTACCTGGGTATCACCTGACTAGGAGGTTCAAGGATTACAGCAAATATGAAAGTAAATGACATTTTGTAGGAGGCACAACTCTGCCAACAACAGCCACATATTTTGCCATTGTGTCTTTAAATGCCAGTAAGAATCACGATTTATTTTTCTCTTGCTAAAACAGCATTTGTTACTATGCAGAGGAGAAACAAAATACTGTCTTCTGAGACATCACTACTTATTGAGAAAAAAGAGGTTTTTGTAACCATTTAACCCATTTAGCCTGTGGAGTTCTAAAGATCACGTTTAAGTAGTTTTCCATTTCTGACTTACTGTCACCATTATAAATGATTTGAGTATGGGCTAACTTCCAACTTTAAATTCACATATAGTAGTGGGTGTTTAAAACTGTCATTTTAATAACAACTCAGTACTCAGAGTTTTATATACATTTCCTTGGATAATTTAAAGAATTTGAGATCTATTTTTAACACGTGTATTGCAAAGTTGCAAATTGGCAGCTCAAAAGTTGTGTTCCATTTTATTTTATAATGTTAATGTTGTTAGAAACAGACACAGAAAGGGGTACAAAAATTTATAATTTATAAATTCAAATAAAGTACTAAAAATATTCATTAAACAAATTTTTATTTATAAATTAAAGGACAAGTCCTTGAAAATTTGTTTTATTTAAAAAGTTACATTGTTTGGTTTGCCTCTAATTAGATCAAAATTATTTTAGGGAAGGAAATTTCCTTCTGGGTCAACCCACATGTGTTTCATATTTTCCTTCTTCCCTCCAACTGTTGTACTTGCTTATATAAGTGAAGAGGAGGGAGAACTAAATTTGCAGAGAATTAGAGAGAACTCTCCCCAGGATGGAATTGGATTTGGGGACACTAATGGAGAAGACATTTTTAATGTTGAGAAGGCATAGGAAATTGTTCAGTGGAATAGCAAGTGGTGATGGAAAATTAAGTTCAGCAAAGTTCATTTGTTTGTGTTACAGAATACTATTTATGTTAAACATGATATTTGAATACAATCAACTTTTTCTTTGCTAAAAGGCTATAATGCATAAGTTAATTATTTCATAATTAACTTATGCATTATAGACTTGGAAGTTTGAATTATAAGCTTGAATTTACATTAAAAAATGGTGTTTAGTTCTACCAAAATTGGTTATATTTCCAAAAAGGAATTATAACTCTAGACCTCTGTGTCAATGGTATGGGGAAAGGATCAGAAAAATATGCAATGTACAACCACCTTTGGGAAGTCTCCATACTTATTTATGAGTGAAAAAGATGGAATATTTATAGTTTAAGCTGTTTCCGCCTAACAGGTTTTATTAACTGTCAAAATACCCCTGGTAAAGCTCTGCTAAGGGAAACACAAAGGAAATGTATTCTTTTTCTACTTTTCATGCTTAGAGTCCATCTTTCTTCCCCTATACAGTCGTGACTTTCTATAGTTTCACACATTTATGGAGTACCCTTAAGTAGAAGTCATCAGTTCTGAGTCCTGACTTTACGAAGAGACATAATAAATATGAGCCCTTTACCCTAGTTCCCATTCCATTCTTCTTCTCTCGGAAGAACAGTTTGCACTTCAGTTATGAGCTGGAGGATTCTCTCCTTTAAGAAGCATGGGCAGCCTTGATAATGCCAGAGCTCCTTTGAACTCTGAAGACATCCTGTATGAAAAGCTACACCAATTACAGTCCTTTAGATCCCTGATTTGCTTACCCACCTGTTTACCCACTGTGCTTTAGTTCTGCAAGAACCAGGGACTGTGTTCTATGTGATTTTGACTTTTCCAGTGAACTTCATTCAGGTACATTTTGTCTCTTGCATATAAGATAGAATGACTGAGCTCACAGTCTATCTAGTTCTATCAGGGATACTGTTTCTCAGAGTGACTCTAAATTTCCAAATCTCAGGACTTTCTAAACTCCAAAAAGCAAAAAAGTACTTAATCTCTTCTCTCTGAGCCTATTCTCAAAAGTTAATTTATTACCATAACAGCAAATGACACACATTTTGTTTAAATTTTGTTATACTGAAAAAATTAAAAATTCCTAGGAATTTGAAAGATCTTGACAGAGTTTGATATTACCTTAACTATAACTGGGAGAGAAAAATAATTCAAGTGTCCATTTAAAGGGAACAAACAAACTATGGTAAGTGTATACTATGTACACAATGCTAAAACTATGCATTGATTATACCTGAATGTGTATAGCACCATGAATAAATCTTAATAATGTTGTACTGGTAGGGAAGAAAAAGGCTAAAAACCATAAGGGATCTGTGGCACAATACTATTTAAGAAAATTAAAAACACATGTGTAGTCAAAACCTATAGATTTCACAAAGTTGCACACATATGTAAGGAAGTATATTAAACATATTAAAATTGATGTCTGTTGTAGGAGAAGAGAGGTAAAAATGGAGTTGGGAAGAGGGAAAATCCGAATAATCAAAAAAAGTATAGTCTTGCATTGAAGTTGACCATGACCAAAGCAGTATACTGATCTCAACTGTGAGTACCTGGGAGCTGTATAAATGGATACATAAATAAATCATATTTGAAGGGTCAGGAGAAAACTTCTAAATAAGGATCAAAAATGTTTTCATATAGTAAATGAGAAAATATCATGAACGGTATGTCAATCAGGTTGATAAAATATCTCAGATTGCATGTGAAGCCCCCACACTGTACCCCATGGTTGAACAAATGTACACAGCTATGATTCAATAAAAAAAAAAAATAAAAAAAAAAAAAACCAAAAATTAGTTTTAAAAATCACTTTAAAAATACAACAGAATGCTATGAGGTCATGAGAAGAAAGACGGTAGCAGGTTTGTGTGGCGTGTGGTCTGTGTGGGGAGGTCCCCAAGATGTATTAACACAAACAGTTTACCCATATTATTGCTTATGTCAGCAAAAAACTGGAAACAACCTTTTCCAGTTGATCTAAACTTTGGAGTGTAGAACATGATCTCTTTATATAAACTTTAAAAAGGACAGGCACATATTTACCTTAAGCATACAAAGGCCAGTAATGTTTTTCTTAGGAGGATATATAAGGAAGAATAAGTTAATTGTCACTCTCTCCAGAGAGAAGGATGTGGGAGTGACTTTTACTTTTCATTGCATAACCTTCTGTGCTATTTGAATTTTCTAATCATATCCTAACAAGTGGTTACCTGAATATTGAAATTTGGAACTATTTTTTATTCTTTGCTCTTTATATATGTCCACATTTAATAGAATCAATTTAAAAAGTAATGAAATGAACCCTTCCCTATGCCACTAGATAGGACTGGAAATTTGGTACAACTTGTTGGGAAAGCAATTTGGCAATACATGTATAGCACCAAGTCTATGAAAAGTTCATGCCTTTTGACTTAGTAATTCTATATTTGGAACTTTTAAGAAGGATTTATACTTAAGTACTATTTATAATTTATAAAAACAAACTAAATTTTCAATACTGAGGATATAGGTGAATTAAACTGTAGCAAATCATTACTTTGATTATAATTAATGTTTTGGATTTCATGATCAGGTTAAAATCTTAAGTATAAAAAGTAGGAAATAAAATTTTATACACAATTGATTTCAATTTTTTATTAAATATTTATGGGGCACTCTACCCAGGGCAACTGAATGAGACTCTGCCCAAAAAAGAAAAAAAAATTTATTCTGTTATGAATATATTTCCCCCATTTCCCACAATAAGAATGTATCATCTTTGTAATCAGAAAACAATTAACAGTTACTTCTAAAATGTCTACTCATGCTTAAAATCTTACCAGAGGAGGAAGTTTTCCTTCTATTAAAAGCAAAGTATCTCCAGAAGATATCATAAGCTCTTTCAGCGTTGCATCCTGGTAATACAGAAATTCTTTTTTATCACTTATGACTTCTGAAAGGAACAAATAGAGCACTGGATTTTTTTTAACCCTGTGCCTCTATTACCCTTTCAAGACATAAAGGAATAATAAAGCAGATATTGAACACACAGGAAATAAGCTAAGACTAAAAATCAGCATAGCACTGCATACTAAATTGTGGGGTCTGAACTGTAAGTATCATAAAAGATCTAAGGAAAGGGAGATAGATGAGAGGAGAAATGATGAGACTGATTTATGAAAGATGAAATTTTAGATAAGCCTAAAAGAATGGGTTGGATTTAGAAGTCTGGAGAAAACAGGAGAAGAAATTTCTTGTGAAAAAGAGAACAGGGTTGATCGTAGGTAAGACTTGTATTCGTAGAATTAAGAGACTAGACTGACTGGAACATGAAGTATGGCTGGTGAGAAGTAGGAAATAAATGTGACGCTCTAATTCACTGCCACATAGGAGTAAAACTCAGTTTCATTCAAATTAGAGGGAGGAAGGAGGGAGGGAGAAGGGAGACTGGTGTGTGCCCAGTTAATGGGCACAACTTTGGGGTGTATGGCACACCTTTTGAATGCAAGACGCAACTTCAACATGGACCCTATCTAACAAATTCAAATATTGTGACCTGGTTGTACCTTCATATTAACTTGAAATAAAAACAGACAAACAAAAAAACCCCCATGGCTCGGTATCTATAGCTCAGTGGCTAGGGCTCCAGCCACATACACTGGGGCTGGTGAATTTGAACCCAGCCCAGGCCTGCCAAACAACAATGACAACTACAATAACAAAAAACAGCCAGGTGTTGTGGTGGGTACCTGTAGTCCCAGCGACTCAGGAGGCTGAGGCAAGAGAATCGCTTAAGCCCAAGAGTTTGAGGATGCCGTGAGCTATGATGCCATGGCAATCTACCAAAGATGACATAGTGGGATTCTGTCTCAAAAAAAAAAAAGGATGACAGACGAATGGCTAACATCAAATAAAGAAATAAGGACCAGAAGCCCAGGTGCAAACCGAGGGATTTGGGATAGACATGAGATTTCTGAGGTGTTTCAAAAGATGAGTTTGACTGCTACATGCATGACATTCTAAGGTGGCAAACACCCAGGCCATGGGAAGTGCAGAACTTTAGGTAAGAGGCAAGAGACGGCTTAAACCCTCCAGGAGAGCAGTGCAAGAACTGATGTGTTTTGGAAATAGGAAGAACCAGAGGTGAGTAGGGTGAGCAAGTTTTAGTGTAAAGGATTAGGGTGGCAAGACAGACAGCAAATCTGGAAAGAGAAGCCAGTTTTGAGGGTCACGAATTTGTTTTTAGATGAGTTATTTGGGACTTAGAGAAGAAAATGCTGAAACTTTTTGACTAAATGCATTCTTCTGCCAGCCACACTGAAGAGTCTTTGAGGTCTGCTTCTTGCTCCGCAGTCACTCCTGAGGCTCAGAGGGCCTATCTCTGCTACCTTCCTGACTGCTGTGTAGCAGGGCGTGTTCCAGGGAAGGTCCCAACATGCCTGCTGAAATTGGCCCTATGCTGACATTCATGCCACTGTATCACTAAACAGAAGCCAGGCAGGTAAAGATGGGGGAAAGGGCAGCTGACCACAAGTATCCAACCTTCCTCACAAAGCTTCACTCTGTGTCTACTTCTAAGGACACTGGTCTGCCCTTAGGTAACTGTTGTTTATTCTCTGTAGTTCTCTGCCTCCTAAACCACCCATCCTTGGCACATGTTCTCCCACTGCTCAGAAAGGGATTTATCGCAGATGTTAGCAATGGTCCCTCTATCAAAACCACAGGAAGAAAAAGTGAAGACAGACTCATTCATAGATGTCTGTATCCTATAGAAAGTTATTACAGCCTTCTCATGAGTGGGATGGATGTCTTGAAAATATAAAATAAACTTAAACATTTTTAAGAGTAAAATGTATAGAAATACTCTTACTTCTTCACATAAAGGCTCTCCAGCTTCATAGCACCAATCCATTTTTCGTAAATGCCATGTATCTCCTATAAAGAAATCAAAATTAAGATAAAAACAAAATCACAACATGTTTTAAGAGTTTGTTCAGGGATGGCCCTCTATTTTTTTTTTTTTTTTAAAGAGTCTCAAGCTGTCACCCTGAATAGAATGCCATGGCATCATCACAGCTCACAGCAACCTCCAACTCTTGAGCTCAAGTTTTTCTATTTTTAGTAGAGCTGCAGTCTCGCTTTTGCTCAGTCTGGTCGCAAACTTGTGAGCTCAAGCAATTCACCTGCCTTGGCCCCCATAGAGTGCTAGGATTACAGGCAAGAGCCACCATGCCTGGCCAGGGATGGCCCTCTAGAGAAATGACTATCAAATGAGATGTGTTCATTAATTTTTTAAGTAAATTATCTCTTCCAGAGCATAAAAAAAAAATTAGCTGTTTCCTTAATTTGGTCTATTTGACCTCTCTTTCACCAAGAACTATATATTCACGAATAAAAACAGGCGGCGCCTGTGGCTCAGCGAGTAGGGCGCTGACCCCATATACCGAGGGCTGCGGGTTCAAACCTGGCCCCGGCCGAACTGCATCAAAAATTAGCCGGGCACTGTGGCAGGCGCCTGTAGTCCCAGCTGCTTGGGAGGCTGAGGCAAGAGAATCGCTTGAGCCCAGGAGCTGGAGGTTGCTGTGAGCTGTGACTCCACAGCACTCCACCGAGTGCAGTAGAGTGAGACTCTGTCTCCACAAAAAAAAAAACCCCAAAACAATACTTGCTATTATTATGCATTATTTCCATTATACTTTTATTATTTATATATACATACATGTATATCACTCATCAGTATCCACATATGCGCATATCTACGTAAGTATAGATTTTCCTCTGAAAGTGTTATGAATTCAGGTCTGTTTTACTGTCATAGCCGGAAGTGCAAGTAACATTGCTCGGCAACTGCTAATGTGTGCGAGAAAATTATTCTTATCTACCTTGCAGTTAATCGAACAAAAACACAGAGCTAGTGCTTTCTGAGTAACATTTCATTGAAGTTGGCATAAGTGAATATTTGTAAATGTTAAACAGACTTTAATAAGATACTGATTTTTCAGTATAAACTTTTTTTTTTTGTAGAGACAGAGTCTCACTTTGTCGCCCTGGGTAGAGTGCCGTGGCGTCACACTGCTCACAGCAACCTCCAGCTCTTGGGCTTAAGCGATTCTCTTGCCTCAGCCTCCCGAGTAGCTGGGACTACAGGCGCCCGCCACAGCGCCCAGCCATTTTTTTGTTTTGCAGTTCGGCCGAGGCCGGGCTTGAACCCGCCACCTTCGGTATATGGGGCCAACGCCCTACTCGCTGAGCCACAGTAGCCGCCCCCATTTTTTTTTTTTTATAGAGACAGAGTCTCCCTTTATCGCCCTTGGTAGAGTGCCATGGCATCACACAGCTCACAACAACCTCCAACTCCTGGGCTTAGGCGATTCTCCTGCCTCAGCCTCCCAAAGTTTACTATTTTTTGTTAAAATTTTTAAGGTAATTTCAGTTTAGGTGGATCAACATTTGGGAGTCTTGGGTACCCTTCTTGTGTCCCAGGAGGCTTCCATGTTGTTATGTATGTAGTATGTAACCCCTTAACCATACTATTGCAGTTCTGGAATATTCTATCCCTTAAATGTGTGCCATTGCTTATTTGGTGAATCCTTTATTGTTGAACATTTAGGTGGTTTCCCCTTTTGTTCTAGTTATAAATACCTCCCAGCACATTTTTAGTGCATGCACCTTTTCCTGTATTTTGGATTATTTCATTTGGATAGAGGCCCAGAAGCTGAGTTGCTGGGGCTCATGGCCGATGTAGGTGACTGGGGTTGAAGAATGTTTCCTAAGTGTGGATGATCTGTTACTAGAGGATGGAGCAGAGATGGGACATGGTGCTCCCCGTGTAGCTGGCCACCCATGTGGGGGTCTGGGACTCGGCAGGGAGGGAGCTAGTGACAGAGGAGAAAGACCATAGATATCCATCTCTTAGAGGTTGCATCCCTGTTTTCCAAGAGGAACAGAGGTTGGAGGCAGGAGAGGGTGGGTCCCTGGGGACACTGGGGACATGACGGTTAGGATTCTCCCTCACCTCAGACGGATGGTGGCACTAAGACCCAGAGAGACAGAGGAACTTACTCATGGTCACAGCTGGATCCATGCTGGGCCCTCTGAAGACAGGTCTGTCTACTTGGTCCAGGGTCTGAGGGGGGATCTGGGCAGGAGGGAGGCAGCTGCCCCTCCAGGTCCTCAGTGGGTTGGACACATGCCAGCTCTTTGCCTTTCTGTCCAGTTTATAGATGAGGGGATGGAGGCTTGGGACAAGTGACAGGCCCTGATTTTAACCCCAGGCTGTCTGTTCTCAAATTCAGCTTGTTTTCCCTGGCTCCTTGGTGGGCCAGAGCTGCAGACCTGGAGAGCTGGCTACCCTGTTCTGTATCCCTTATTTCCTAGTTCCAGCTCTGGAGGCTAAAGGGGACCCTATGGAGCATCAGCCCTGGAGGCTAAAGGGGACCCTTATCCAGGGCAGGGATGGCTTCAGTACCTGGGGTGGGGTTGGGGTGAGTAGATGAACGGAACAGCTGACACTTAGCGCTGACCAGATGCCAGGCCCCGCTCCAGGGCTTGCTATGTGTACTGTCGGTCTTAACCTGCACAAAATCCATGTGAGGGAGACGCTCCTGTTACCCCATTTCATAGATGAAGAGAGTGGGGCACAGGCAAGTGAGGCAATTTGCCCAATGTAACACTGCCCAGGAGTGAGCTGATGAGGCTTAAACCCTGGATTACCCACTATACCAAACTGCCACCGGCAAGCCCAAGCGGACCTCCCGCTGCCTGATCTTCTCAACTCACATGGTCAGCTCCTCCCCTGCCCCTGTGATGGCCCTCCCATCTCCAGCACACCGCTGGGACCCTGCCTCTGCCCTCAGAAGCCCCATCAATGCCCTCCTGCCCTCTCTTCCCGACTTCACCCCCAGATGAAACCTCAGAACATCAGACTCCAGTAGAACTGGGAGCGAGTCTTATTTATCTCTCTCACCACCCTACCCACTACCCATGGGGAAACTGAGTCCCAGAATGGTGAAGGGACTTGATGCAGGTCATTTAGCAGGTTAGAGGCAGGCCTAATATGCTAATTTAGCAAGTGTGTGCTCGAGCCTGCTCTGGGGTCCAGACTGAATGATTGGGACACAAGATGGTCTGGATTCTTCTTGTTTCTGTAAAAGCTCATTGGCTGCTGGGGGTGCAGACACATAGATCAATCAAAACAGACACCTGGGCATGTGTGGTTCTAGAAGGGTACCTAGGTACTAATCTCATGGAAACCAATCTCTCCTGGCTCAGCGCCTGTGGCTCAACGGGCTAAGGCACCAGCCACGTACACCTGAGCTGGCGGGTTCGAATCCAGTCCAGGCCACCAAACAACAATGTCGGCTGCAACCAAAAATGGCCGGGCGTTGTGGCAGGCGCCTGTAGTCCCAGTTATTTGGGAGGCGGAGGCAAGAGACTCGCTTGAGTCCAGGAATTGGAGGTTGCTGTGAGCTGTGATGCCACAGCACTCTATCCAGGGTGACAGCTTAAGGCTCTGTCTCAAAAAAAAAAGAAACTAATCTCTCCTAAGAAAGAGATTTTCAATGAGATTTTCAGGCCAGAGTTTTGAAGGGTAAATAGAAATTGGTTAAGCGGTCAAATAAAGAATGACTGTCAAGTGGCTGGGAGTGGTGGCTCATGCTTGTAATCCTAGAACTCTGGGAGACCAAGGTGGGCAGATTGCCTGAACTCAGGAGTTCGAGACCAGCCTGAACAAGAGCAAGACCCCTAAAAATAACTTGGCATTGTGGTTGGCACCTGTAGTCCCAGCTATTTGGGAGGATGAGGCAAGAGAATTGCTTGAGTCCAAGAGTCTGTGGTGTTGTGAGCTGACACCAGGGCACTGTACCAAGGGCAACAAAGTGAGATTCTGTCTCAAAAAGAAAAACAGAGAATGACTGTCAGTATAGAAAAGGGCATGGCAGAGGCAGGGAGAAAGGTATGCTTTCAGGGAAAGTCTACCTCTCCCCATTAGCTGTGCAGCAGTTGCCAGTCCTGAGCACTGTGCAGGTGTCACCTTACTGACAACTCCCCAACTTGGTGAGGAAGGTGCTATGATCATCATCATCATCATTTCACAGAAAATAACACCGAGGCATGGAGAAGCTGGGAGGTGGCAGAATTGGCATCTGAGCCTTTGGTGTCTGTCAGATCCCTGCACTTTTTAACTCCACTTTAGGTTGAGGTGTGTGACCTTGGCCTGGCAGTCACTGGTGAGCCTTAGCAAAGACAAAGGAGAGCTGCAGCCTGGCTGGTGGCAGTTGAGGGGTGGAGGTGGTGGCTGGGCTGGGCAGTCTGTAAGGCTGTAAGGAGACCCTGGAAGCAGTGAAGGGCAGCTGGGTGGCCAGCTGGAGAAGAGGGGCCAGACTTTTCAGTAGCAACAACCTTTGTCAATACCTGCCCTGGCATCCCAGGTATTACAAAATAATATTCATAGCTGCTCTGTCCAGAGCACCCACGGGGTGAGTGCCACATACTTGAAAGGGGTTACCTCATCAAACCAGCACAAAGGCCTGCCAAGTGTTAGAGTCAGACCACCTGGGCTCAAATCCAGACGCTGCCACTGAGTAGTTGGGTGACCTTGGACACATGCTCTAACCCCCCTACTCCTCAGCTGCCTCACTTGTAACAAATGGGCATCGGGGCTCGGCGCCTGTAGCTCAAGAGGCTAAGGCACCAGCCATATACACCAGTACTGGAGGGTTCGAATCCAGCCCCAACTCACTAAACAACAATGACAACTACAACCAAAAATAGCCAGGTGTTGTGGGGGACACCAGTAGTCCTAGCTACTTGGGAGGCTGAGGCAAGAGAATCGCTTAAGCCCAGGAATTGGAGGTTGCTGTGAGCTGTGATGCTACAGCACTCTACCCAGGGTGACAGATTGAGGCTGTGTCTCAAAAACAAACAAACAAAAAAAAATGGGTAGAGTTTTTTTTCTACCTGCCTCTTGGGCTGCTGGAATGTCACGTGAGTAAATGCACAAAGCCTGGAAACAGGATCTTGGCTCCCAGGAAGCATGGGGGCAGCACCTGTTGCCATTATCACTGGTCTGCAAGGGAGGAGACCAAGGCTCAGAGAGGTTAGGCTTCTGCTCAAGGTGACAAGCTTTTTAAGAGCTGGGATTTGATCCTGGCCACTTGGCTCCAGAGCTACTTTTCTTAACCATTATCCTCTGTGGCCTCCAAAGTGCTAGGGGTGGCGGTTTAGAAAGTCCAGGAGGAGGCTATGTTCTTGCGGGTGGGAAGGCAGAGAGGGGTCAGTGGTGAGGAGGTGGCTCCTGGGCCCCTCTAACTGGTCCTGGGAGGCTGGCTTTTCCCTTGGTGCCAGGGGATTGTTTTCAGCCTGGTCTGGGCCCGCCTTGGACTCCGGAGACGGCCCAGGCGTCAAACTCCCTCCTGCCTCCCCATTCTCGTCTGCAGGGGTGGGGGCAGCCAGGATTCGAAAAGGCCCCAAAATAAATGGACCTCTTATCTGATCTCCCAGCCTGGCCTGTTATCTGATCATTACATAATGGCCAGGCTCAGGGCCTCTCCGGCTGGCTGACGGCATGGAGGAGGTGGCCCCAGGCGGCCCCAGCAATAGGGAGGAACTGGGGTTCCTGGAAGTCTGGGGACGGGGCAGGGAAAGTCCAAAGGGAAGGAGGGAGGCGCTGTACTAGTCTGCAGGCCAGACCCTGGTCAGGTGGAGACAGTGGGTCCCAGGCCCAGCTGGGTCAGCCATGTGCTGTGGGCCTTTGCTGTATCCTGCCTCTCCGTGCCTCAGTCTCCCCATGTGTACAGCAGGAGCTGGTGGTCCCTGGTAGGGAAAGGAGATGGTGCAGGGTGATGGGTGACTGGTGGAGCAGAGAGTGATGAGATAGCAAGAACTGACACTGGCCTTTGGTTGTACTGGGGTAAGGGAGACCCCAGTGATCCCCACCCGAGGACTCTAACCTGCAAGCTGCCTTATCTTGCCACTTTACCCCATCCCTTAGACGCTCGATTCTTCTACAGACACTGAAGTCAATAGAATAATTTTTTTCTTTTTTTGAGGCAGAATTTCACTATGTCACCTTTGGTAGAGCGTCGTGGCTTCACAACTCACAGAGCCTCAAACTCTTGGGCTTGAGCGATTCTCTTGCCTTAGCCTCCCAAGTAGCTGGGACTACGGGTGCCCGCCACAAATCTGGGCTATTTTTTGTTGCAGTTGTCATTGTTGTTTAGCAAGCCCAGGCTGGGTTCGAACCCACCAGCCTCAGTGTATGTGGCTGGCGCCCTACCCACTGAGCTATGGGTGCTACCTGAAGTCAATAGAATAATTATAATAAAAACAACTGCCACATGCCCTGTCCCATGGAGTCCTCCCAACAACCTCTCTGGATTGTGTTGGTTCTATTCTTTTTTTGTTTGTTTGTTTGTTTGTTTTTGTAGAGACAGAGTCTCACTTTATTGCCCTCGGTAGAGTGCCGTGGCGTCCCACTGCTCACAGCAACCTCCAACTCCTGGGTTTACGCGATTCTCTTGCCTCAGCCTCCCAAGTAGCTGGGACTACAGGCGCCAGCCACAACGCCCGGCTATTTTTCTGTTTTGCAGTTCAGCGAGGCTGGGTTTGAACCTCCAGGGTCCAGTGCCCTACTCGATGAGCCACAGGTGCCGCCCTGTTGATTCTATTCTTACTGTCATTTCACAGAGCAGAAATTGAAGCTGCAGGAGGTGAAACCATTCACCAATAGCTAGTGAGTGTTGGACCTGAAATTCAAACCTAAGTCATTCTGGCTCCAGGGATCTTGCTTTGAACCAAAATGCTATATTGCTGCACTTTGGAGTCCCTGAATAGGGCCAGAACCAGGACTTGTGAGGCCTGGCCTCCATGGTGTCCAGATGTCCTTGTGCAGGGCTTCATTTCCCAGGACAGAGCTGAGAGTGGTGTGCCATAGCAGGGCACAGCCATCTTGCACCCTTGTCTGACCTCTAGGGGGCTGGAGGCCAGCAAGCTGTGGAAAGGTGAGGAAGGAGGCCGGGTGAGGCTACAGACAGCCTAGGACTCAGAAGAAGCCTCCCTGCCCCCCTCCTCTGAGCTGGTGTTGGCTGGACATGAGGCCAGTCCCTCCGCGCCCATCTTTGATCTCCAAGAAAACAGGAAGTGAGCGCGACAAGATGGAGACACAAACTTCCAAACAGTCTCCCCTTCTCTGTCCTCCTTCCCTCCTCCGGAGCCCCCCTTCCCCAGCACATTCCTTAGGACGAGGTGTAGGGGCCTCATTTCCTCTTCCTCCTCTGCTAGGTCAGGGTGAAATTCCATTCCATTCCCTCAGGACCTGCGTTCCGCAGACCTAGGGGCAGGCTCTGTGGCCTACTCTGGCAGCCTCCCTCTAACCTGGGACTCACCCTGTCCCTTGGGGCCAAGAAACTCTCAACCCGTTTTGGCTCCTTCTTCCCAGCCACCTCCAGGCATGAGAGGGAAGCTTTGTCTCCCGATTTCAGCTCTTACCTGGTGGCCTGGTTTCACATGTGGGCTTTGTCATGCGGTTGGGGTTACTAGATGTACCAAATGAAAGTACAGGACCGGTTGGGTGCGATGGCTCACTCCAGTAATCCTAGCACTTCATATTTTGGGAGGTGGAAGTGGGAGAATTACTTGAGGTCAAGAGTTTGAGACCAACCTAAGCAACATAGCAAGACTACCCGCCCCCTCCACCCTCACACACAAATTTTAAAAATCAGTTGGATGGTACTTGCTTCAGCAGCACATATACTAAAAATTGGAATGATACAGAGAAGATTAGCATGGTCCCTGTGCAAGGACAACACGCAAATTCGTGAAGCGTCCCATTAAAAAAAAAAGTTAATTGGATGTAATTGTTCACACTATATGGGATATACAGTTAAATTTGAATTTCAGATAAATAATGAAAATTTGTATAGTATAAGTACATCTTGTGCAATATCTGGGATATAATACTTTAAAAAATTACTCATTGTTTATCTGAAATTCAAACTTAAGTGGGCGTCCTTTTATTCATCAACTCAATACCCAGTAGCACTGTGACCTTGGGCAAGAGGTATTTCCCCTCTGAGCCTCAGTTTCTTCATCCGCAGAATGGATGTACTGGTATCCACCCAGTGGGGTAGCCGTGAAGATGCAATGAAGGCTTTAGTTTGTGCCAAGTTACCTAATAGCCATTTGGAAACTGTACTTGTCATCACTTTATTCTCATCTGACCTTATTCTCTCTGGCTGTGTGTCTCCTACAGGTCTTGCAGAAACCATCCATTGTGACCTACAGCCTGTGGACCCTGAGAGGGGTGAGGTGACATATACTACTAGCCAGGTCTCTGAGGGCTGCGTGGCTAAGGTCCCCAACGCTAAACTCGAAGTCCACGTTCTCTTCCTGGAGTTCCCAAGGGTGAGTGATCCTTGGCAGGGTCAGGTGGGAACCTAGAGGAAGCTCCAGGGCCAATGAGATGCAGGGTGCTATCCTCATGGCTGTCCCTGGGGCAGCGGCTGAGTCCTTACCAGGCCCCCTGCCAAGAGAATGTCATGGGAATCTCACAGGGCCTATAAGGGGTGACATTTCTGGGGGCAGGGTCCTGGATCAGGGTAGCTTCATGGATGCCACCATAGCCCCGGGTGGGAAGGGCTGGGTCTGGTGGACAATTGTGTGGAGAGGAGCTGGGATGGGGGGTGTTTGGCCAGGTGACCTGCTGCTTACTCACCTCTGGTGATGGGGTCTTGCAGCTTCTCAGAGCACAGCTCAATCTTTGAGTGTTTCCTTCAGTTGAGCCCAAATCTTCCTCCCTGGACTATCCCCCATTGAGTACCTGTGACCACTCAGAGATCCAAATCTGGCAATGCCAGCCTTGGGACCAGTGTCCCCAGAAGGTCCCTCCCAAGACTTGCCATCAGCTTGTCCCTCTTATTAATAATAACGCATTTGTTGAGTGCTAACACTGTTCCAGGTACCATGCTCATGCTAGGGCCTACAATATTCCAGAAATTAAGCCTCTTACATACCTTAAACCTCCAGAGGCCCATCTGCTGGGATCTCTTATTATCTCCCCTTCCTGGCAGAGGAAACTGCAGATGGCCTGGAGAGGTCCTACCAGGCTGTCACTAGGCTCTCCAGGTGGGTCTTAGTATTCAGGTGTCTTCTCTGGGTTGGGGCCACACTTGGTTGATGAGGCCTTAGGTCCTGGTAGCGATTTAGCAGTGTTGGTTCAGGGTAAACTAATGACCAATCTGCTTCCAAAACTGTTACATTGCTCTGCATTTGTGCAGTGATAAGAAAGTGCCCAGACCACCAATATCGGGGAGCCTGCTCCCCACAGCCCTGCCTGCCACGAGGACTGTGGGCTTTGATAATTTTCAAACCATAGATAGTACCAGACTTATTTTATGTGGTTTTCATAGGCATTGTAATTTTTTTCAAATTTGGTAATGATATCTCAAATAAGATTGCCCCCTGTGAGTTCATTTTGTGTGCTCTGGTGTTCAGGTCCCTGTACCTCTTTTGAGTGACTGGGATCCCCAACCCTAACCATCCAACATGCCGGGGTCAGAGGAAGGCCCCCAGCCAAGTGTCCAGGTATAGAAGAGACAGGTGGGTAGTCAGCCAGCCAGGATCCAAGTACCTAGAGCATTCCCGAGGAGCATGCACAGAGGCAGTCCAGCTGCCTCAGGGCCAGAGTGGAGGAGGCAGCACGGAGAGCAGAGGACAGAGCACGTGCAGAGGCAGAGACAGTGCAGCAGGTGTGCTTGGGGCCAGCGTGGGGCAGGAGCTTGCAGTTCACCTAGAGCAAGCAAGACGAGGTAGAAAAGGCCTGTTGCCCTGTTAAGGAGTTTGAAGGACAGTCCTTGGTTAGTTTTTAGGGGCATGGTGGGGTGCCACTGTAACTCATGTTATATTCTAAGGATCCTCAAGTTCAAGACAATAAAATCTTCATGGCACACTCTGCCTCTCCCAGAGAACTCAGTCCATGGGGCATCCAACTTTTTTTTTTTTTGAGACAGAGTCTCACTTTGTCCCCTCCTATAGAGTGCTATGGTGTCATAGCTGACAGCAACCTCAAACTCTTAGGCTCAAGTGATTCTTTTGCCTCAGCCTCCCAAGTAGCTGGGACTACAATGCACCTGCCACAACACTGGGCTATTTTTAGAGACAGGGATCTAACTCTAGTTCAGAGCCGGTCTTGAACTCATGAGCTCAGGCAATCTGCCTGCCTCAGCTTCCCAGAGTTCTGGGATTACAGGCATGAGCCACCACCCCTGGCCTCGGGCATCCAACTTTTAATTCAAAGAGCCAGGCTGCAAGCTTCAGGGCTTCAAGGGATGCTTGTTTGAGGAGGTGGTGGAGAGAGCTGGGGGCCAGGAGACCCAGCGTCCAGTCTCAGCTCTGGCACTGGCCAGCACCTCACGCAGCACCAGGTGTACAGAGCGTAGTCCTTTTCCGGCTCTCTGATAGCTTTCTTGGGCTCAGGAGCTCACCTGAGAATCACACAGTAGCAGAACTTTGCTACTGTCAGATGCCTACATGAATGAATGTGTCGCTGCTATGTGACCTTGACGTAGGCATTAGGAACACAGGGTCTGGAGGTAGAAAGTCCCCCATCTGCACTTTGGCTCTACCACTTGTAGCTGCATTGCCACTTCTCTGAGCCCAAGAACATAGAGATGACAGTGTACCTGCTTCCTAGGGTTGGTGTCAGAATCCAGCAGGATCGTGCAGGGCTTACCCAGAGTGACCACTCCATGCACGGTGTAGCTGTGGGGCTTGCCATTATTACTTCTCTCTGAGCTCCAATTTTCACATTTAAACACCATCATTTTGCCAGGGATGTTACAGTTTATAGAACATCTTCACAGCAGTTGACTAATGGGAACCTCAGAGGTTATTGCTACAAGATAAATGAGGCAGAGACTGAGAATCTGTTCTCAGAGGGACAGTGGAGTTCTAGCCTCATAGAACTGGGCCTCCCTCTGGTGCTTCTGACCTCTCTGCCCCAAGGGTTGGGCCTGTGGTCCCGCCAGACCCCGCTACTAGCATCATCGGGTACCTGTGATTTCCTTGACAGGTGCATTCCTCCCCAGGCAGCCCCTCAGAATGGGGTCCACAGCCCTCACCAGGTGCTCCCTCTGCACCCAGCCTGTGTAGAGGATGCATTGATGATGCAGAAAGAAGTCAAAGCTGGGTCCTGTCCCTGAGCCACACACAGGCCAAGGCGGCAGAGGTGGGCATAGCAGCCCTTGTGGTCAGTGATGGAATCAGCAGGGGCCAGACAGGGGGCTGCAGGTGACAGGAGGATGAGTGCCAAACGTGGAAGGAAGGGGCATTAGGGAAGAGGCCCCCAGGGTCTAGCCAAAGAGGGCTTTGGGGTATTCTAGGCAGAAGGCATTGCTTGAGCAAGGGCCTAGGGGAAGATATGTGGGCAGGCCGTAGGGGTGGGGGGGGTTGGCAGCTGTCTCAGCAGCTAGTCTGATCCCTCCCGACCTGTGGTCGGCTTCTCCAGTCGCTGGCAGAGAGAAACAGCTTTCCCGTCCATCTGTGCAGCCTCAGAATCCTCAGGTTTCCTGTGGGTGGGTGGCAGAGGGGTGGAGGCAGCCAAGAGCCTCGGGGAAGGGACAGTCAGTGTGTGTGCTACTGAGGTCTGCAGTCACTGAGGGCCACTGGCCTCTATCTCACTAGGTCCCTGAAGGGCAGGCCGGAGCCTGGATTCCGGGAGGGGGCCCGAGGTCACATCCTGACCCGCGGAGACAGGAAACCAGGCCTGTGTCTCAGCGATTCCCGTCAGGCCTCCTGCACTGATCTGCTGTCCTCCGGGCAAAGCCCTGGGCAGCCAGGCGGGGGCACAGCTCGGTCAGCAGCTGATTCACCGGCTGCCAGGCAAAGTCAGGGAAGCTGAAGACTCCACCCACCCCTAAGCAGACAGAACTGCCAGGCCCCAGCACTGACTCACTCCTGACCAGAGGGGCAGGCAAGGCCATTCAGAGGGGCAGGCAAAGAAAGGGAGCTGAGAGGGACTCTGAGATTATCTTAGGAAGTGGTCTCTCCCTGCCCTTTTCCAGTTGCTTCTTTACCCCCAGGGTAGGGAATCTTCAGGGCTGAAGGGACGTGCCCATGTGGAAACTGCGCCCCTTCCTTCTAGACCATGCTCTGGGTACACAGGACCCCAGAATTCCTTGCCCAAATGGAGCTAAACCTCGTCCCAGGGAGGAGCTCTTTCTTGTTCCATCCTCTAGAAGGGACACTGCTTGGCTGCTGTGAGCTCCCCTAGACCTCAAGCACGGTCAAGCTGGCTGTTTAGGGGGTAGGCACAGTGGAGCTGGTACATCTCAGCTGTTCTGCTGTACACACATAGACATACAAGCACCTTCCTGTGCCGTCAGAATTAGGATGAAGAGATAGAAGGTGGGCTGGGGACAGGGGTTACCATTTGTATTCTTGTCCCAGGCCTTGAAAATAATAGAAGCAGACTTAGTGAAGGGGCAAGGATTGGGGGTCAGAGAGACTGAGCAGGGGTGGCATCTGCCTTGTTGTTGCTATGTGTTCAGTCCAGAGTCAGCCCGAGAATAAACATCTGATGGCTGGGGAAGGCGGAGGCATGGAAGGATAGATGGGTGGATGGGTGAGTGGGTGAGAGGATGGATAGGGAGATAGGTGGATGAAAGATGGGTGAGTGAATAGGTGCATGGGTTTGTGAGTGGATGGATGGGTTGATGGGTGGGTGGAAAGGCGGATGACTGGTTGTATAGGTGGGTGAGTGGACAGGTGAATGCGTGATGAGTGGGTAGATGGATAGATGGGTAAATGAATAGTTATCTGGGTGGATGGATAGTTAGGTGGGTAGATGGGTGGATGGGTGGGCGAGTGGATGGATAGGTGGGTAGGTGAATGGGAGGATGGATGGGTGGATGGGTGGGTAATGGAAGGAAGAGAGGGACAGAGGAAGAAAGGAAAGGGAAAATGTACATGCATGTAAGCATTGCTCATTATCCTTCCCCAAGGGGTTGGTGCTGTTGCTGGCTGTTTGTGTCTGGTTGTTTGGAGGTGTTCATTTTGTTCTCGGTCAAGCTCCTGAGGATAGTTATGCCTTTCCTGTCTTCCTTTGGGAGCACAGAAGCCCTAGGCTGGGCCCAGCCCTGGCCTTTCAGGGCTGCAAGTGAGTTGGGGAGGTGAGAAAGGCTTAGACCGACCACCCGCAGCACCAGGGGGACCAAGGGCCCCCTCAGCTGGGGAGGAAGCTTATCTCCCCAAAGGGATTCTGGAAGTCTGCTCTGTGGCCCCCCAGCTGGAGACCAGGACTCCTAGATGCCAAATGCTGGGACCCCTGGGAGGCAGGTTGGAATCCAGGGCCACACAACTCTAGAACATCTCTGATCCGAACTCCTCCCTGCACAAATGGGAGATTGGGGATGCCACAGCAAGGCGTGGCTGAGGCGTGTGGCAGTTCTCAGTAACTGTGGCCCACGTCTAACAGCAGCCCTAGATCCCCTAAACCGTGGTGCACCTCTGCTTGAGTGTGCAGGGCAGAGTCAGAGGGGATGACAGCCAAGCTCCCCACATATTTAGCTGGGCAGTGGACAACCCACTTTGCAGGTGGAATCACTCTGAGTCCTCACATGTCTCTGGAGTAAGCATATTGTTCTGTCCATTTTCCAGATCAGGAAACTGAGGCCCAGAGTAGAGCAGTGCCTGTCCAAGATTGCAGGCTATACTCACTGAGCCCACATTTGAATTCAGGTCCATCTGGCATTGATCCCCTTCCCCCACCACCCTGCCTGTATGTATCATCTGAGTCTTCTGGGGTGGACAGGGGGATGGCTGGCTCCAATCTGGCCGCCTCTAGCCAGGCCCTGGGAGGGTGGGGGCTGCAGGCAGCCCTGCGGCTCCAGTCTTAGAAGAATTGCTGGAAGCGACTTTCTATAAGTGGCTACTAGCACTCAGAGCCTCCTCATCGAAATCCCCCCTTCCCGCCACCAACCACTGGGCCAACAATGGCATGTGTGGGATACTGGCACAAAAATAGAAACTCGGTCTCCCGCCCACCTGCTTAGGGAGGGGGCCAGGGCAGCCCAGACTGGCAGGGTTGGGGGCAAGGGGCTGGCTGGTCTGCCAGAATTCCCAGGATCCTATTGAGAAGACTGGGAGCTGGAGGGGGAGCAAGGCAGGCGCCTTTCTTTGCCTCTGAGCCCAGACAAGAGGGATGAGGAAGCCATTGTGCGTGTGAGCGGCCCCTGTGGTGACTCAGGGCCATGGGGATGGAAATGTTTGCTGTGGAAACCCTGACTGGATTTTTCTGGGGCTGGCTGGCTTTCATCTCGGCCCAGCGGCTCAGAGATCCCACGTGCCCAGCCTGTCAACCGCCCTGAGTTTTCAAACTGCTCACTTGCTGTGTGACCCTGGCTGGTGACTGCCCCTCTTTGAACATCACCTACACCCTGCCAGCTCCTACTCTACAAAGAAAGGCTTGGTGACAACTGAGTGGTGGGTTTGGTAGCTCCAAGGGAAGAGCTGAGTGTCATAACAAATGTCCCGAACTTCCAGTCTCCTAATGCCCTTACCCCCTGCATGACCCGGCCCTGACCTCCACTTCCCTATTCTCACTTCCTTTATCCACAGCCCCACCTAGGATGGGTTCCTGATACCGTCCTACCCCCATTTCACAGATGAGGAAACTGAGGAACAGGCACAGTGCCAAGCAGCAGCAGCCCTGAATGGTTGCAGGCTCTCGCCTCCCAGCTCAGGGCTCTACTCTGCGGCTCCTGCAGTGCTGGGCCTGTGGTGTCCACAAGAGAGAAAGGGCAGATGTCACTGCAACCTGTGGTGTCTCCTGGTCACAGTCTGACAAACCAGGGGCCCATCTGTTCACTGTGTGTGGGCCTTGCAGCTCTCTCCTCCGGCGGGGGGCAAAGAGATGGGGTTGAACATTGACAGACCATGACAGTCTAGGAGAGAGGTGCAGCTGAGAGGGAAGACATGGTTCAAATGAGCTGCCCAGAGGTCCAGGGACCGTGAGTTCCACTCTGGCACCAGGTGACTGGCAGTGGCCTGCTGACATTGCCACTCACCACAGTTCCCTCCCTTGGCATGTGGGAGACACAGCCTCTATGTCTGCATCTGCAAAAGGGAGAATGAATGCCTGTCCCTGCTTGGGTCAGGTGGCATAGGCAACAGGCACACACAGGGCCGGGCCTCCGTTGGTGGAACCGTGAGAAACTGCTTTGCAATAATTCAAGATCAGTAATTCAACTGATAGTCAATTGTTATTATTAACAGATTTTTGAGATAAAATTCACCCATTTAAAATGTAAAGCTAAGTGATTTTAGTACATACAGAGTTGTGCAATCACACTCGATTGTTTGAGCTAACAGCACACACGCAATCAGGGTAACAAGGCTGGGCAGGTCGGTTGCCAATGATGTCACCAGTGAGGTGGGTCTTGCTTTGCTCCAGTGAATTTCCAGTAATGATCAGAATGCAGAACAAAGTGCCAGTTCTGACATTTAGATATGTGCTACATTATTTTGTCAAAACATGGCATTTTATCAAAACATAGCATTATATCCAGCATTTAATTTTTTTCTAGCCAGTTTATGCAAACCACAGACTACCATTAATTTTTAAAGTTTAGTTTTTTGGTTTTTTTTTCTTTTGAGACAGAGTTTCACTATTTTGCCCCTCGGTAGAGTGCTGTGGCATCACAGCTCACAGCAACCTCAAACTCTTGGAATTAAACAATTCTCTTGCCTCAGCCTCCCAAGTAGCTGGGACTATAGGTACCTGCCACATTGCCCAGCTATTTTGTGTTGCAGTTGTCATTGTTGTTTAGCTGGCCTGGGCCGGGTTCTAACCCACCAGCTTTGGTGTATGTGGCTGGCGCTGCAACCACTGTGCTATGAGCACTGAGCCAATATTTTCATTTTTAAAAACATAACTTTTTTTTTTTTGAGACAGAATCTCACTCCATGACCTGGGTAGAGTGCCACGGCATCATGGTAGCTCACAGCAACCTCAAGCAATCCTCTTGCCTCAGCCTCCTTAGTAGCTGAGACCACAGGCACTAGCCACACAGCCAGCTAGGTTTTTTTTTCAATTTTTTTTTTTTTTTTTGTAGAGACAGAGTCTCACTTTATTGCCCTCAGCAGAGTGCCGTGGCGTCACACAGCTCACAGCAACCTCCAACTCCTAGGGCTTAGGTGATTCTCTTGCCTCAGCCTCCTG
>CAUYON010011838.1:0-25897 GCA_963573935.1 Arctocebus calabarensis | reverse complement strand
AGTGATCAAGGAAATGCCATGAAGGATATCTGTAACAGTATGATCAAAATATTTCTGAATGTATATGAATCGTGCCCTGTGATTGCACCAATGTACATAATTATGATTCAATAAAATTATTAAAAAAAAAAAAAAAAAGATAAAATGCAACTCCAAACTCACCAATGTGTGACCCGATGATGTGCCTACCATGGGTTGGTGGCCTGAGAACTTGAATTTGAATTAGACTAATGAGAAAGGAAAGTGGGAAGAATCTCCTCGCTAGCAACCACAGGAAGCCCCTAAAACTACTCACACATCCCTTAGAGAATCCACTGATGTGGAAAAGCGTGTTGAAGTCATTTTCAGGGACATTTCTGGAAAACACCATCTCACGCCCATCCTTCCATCTCTTCTTTTTTTGTTTCTCTAGGGATTCTTGGATTTTGGCAATTCCCAAAAGAAAGAATCAGATTACTTTCCCTTAGTGTTAACAAATACAAAGGCATTTAAAAAAACAAGAATAAACTAAAGCTAACTAAAAACATGTTATTTTGGAAAAACTCATTAAGTCCATCCTGGAACACATATCTAGCTGTTTAGGGCTTATACTTATCTGGGTCGTGTCCTGCCAAACCACACAGGGTGAGAGCCACTAGGGCAGGGTGTGAAAGGGACATCCAGGAGGTGTGACCATCGTCTTTGTACCACATCAGGTGCACTTTATTGCTGGAACTAATATTTTAGTTGTGGCTTTCAACATCCCATGTTGTACTCTCAATGTCAGGACTGGCTTTCTATTATAAATCTTACTCCGCTGCCTTCCACTTGCTCAATTATCACAGTCATGCTCCCGGGCAGAGGGCCTTGATTTTCTTGCATTAGACTCACACCTGTGATGACCAAGTTTCCTGTAAATTAGCCCCTGGAATAAAGTCTTGGCTCAATATTAATTTCTGATTAACACTTTAAAAAGTCAAAGTCAGTATCTATCAGGAAGGTTTAAACCATGAATCAGGAATACATAGCAAATTTAAAGTCTAATAATACACATTCTTGATCATACTGTGTTATATAAACAATTATAATTGGAGTAAAGAGTTGAAGTCAAATGAAGTATTTTTGTTTCAAGCATCCTCCTCTAGACAAAATAATGGCTCAGTGAGTTGACTTCTCTATTCCATCTGATCTAATTTTTCATGTATCCACACACATAAACATGCCAGAAAGAAAAGTGAACAAAAATGAGGCTGGTGGGAGAAGAAATTGCTGATTATGAAGGTTGTAAGGTTGTCAGTGATTCATGGACAGGGAGTCCGCGGCCAGTGCTATTAGGGGCTCTGTGCCCACAGCTGTTATTTGTGCTCTAGTGATTGCTGGATGTCAGGGGACACCAGTGACCAGCAATGACTGGAGTGGAGGCAGAAGGGGAGTGACCCAGGGCCACACAGCACAGCCCGGTAGGAGAACAAGCGTATTTCTGCACAAATAACAACTCCAATATATGCTGTTTCAAGTAGCGCATTCGACTGGAACAAAATTTGAAAATAAAAAGACTCATAAAAAAGAATTAGTAGTTACTGTTGAAGACTACCAAAGGTTTATTTGCAATGACACAGCACTGAAAACATAATCTGTTACAGATGATTTGTGGGTACAGCATACATCACCTATCTTTTTCTTTTTTAGGACAATCTGTGAAGATGGGTTGCATAAATATAAAGAGGTGGGAATGTTTAAGAGCTGTTTTCATAGTGTTCTTTTGGGCATGGACTAACATACCCCATCTTCTAGCCAATTTCATAAAGGCAGAAGGGAAGACCACTTCGCTGCTCATCCCAGCTGGCCTATCTCTGGTCATAGCAGCTGGACAGCCAGAAAATCAGGCCCTGCTTCTTCTGAAGGGGCAGCAGAGTGGACGGGCTATTTGTCATGTCATCCTGAAAACTGCACAGTACAAACACAGATACTGTCCACTATTTTGGCAATGGGATGGCTGGTTTTGCCCTGAAGCAAAACTGCAAGTGTAATGCCAGACAGAATAAGAGCAATGCATGTATCAATGACACTTGGGAGGCAAAGAGCTACAATGGAAAGGAAAGAAAGCAACTATGTATATGTAGCCTTCTGCATACACATAGATCCAGCACTCATGGGAACTAGCTTGTGTGACTGTGTGTCCATATATATGTATAGATGTGTTGGGAAAGAACATGGAGAAGTTTTGCAGCAGTTTAAACACAGTAAACTTGAAAGGGACAGAGAGCACGTGCTCACACTTGGGCAAGGGAATAAAATAATCTGGTGCTACAAGATAATTTATCACATCTTTTCCAGGGTACTCACTCAACACCATACACCAGAGACAGAGAAATTAAGGTCTGGTCTGGAGAAAGCTGCTTTAGAATTGGGAGGGGATCAAATGCACAAGTCCCCACAGCTTGGACAAAGCACAAACAAACCTGTCATCAACAACATGGGAATGAGTGAAGACTTTTGCCTTAATTTGCTTTTTTTCCCTATTATCCCTTTCGCATACAGGCTCCATTGACACATTCTCCCAAGCTTCATCTGGCATCAGTCTGTAAATCAGTAAGAGCGTAACAGCAAAAGTGAACTCTTCAGGTTTTTCATGAGGGTTTAAAAACCTGATCACCAAGCTCTTTGCAATACTCGTTGCCCTAATCCAAGCGCCGGGTAAAGTTCTCTGGAAAGAGGCCCTTGTAGGAGGCGAGGTCTTGGTACTGAAGCCAGTCCGATTCCTTCACCCCAACCAGCCAGCCTGCATCCTGCAAGAAAAGAACAGGGCTTTCAGTAAACTGTAGCAGAATCCATACTGACAACTAATCAGTAAGTTGTTACAGTAGGGTGGTGCTTCTGCACCAAGATGTCACATCACAGGTAAGTGGTGTGCTGTGATCAGTGGGAGGAACTGTCCCAAGTTAAGTTGTTAGTGAAAAAAAAATTAAAGAATCAACATTGTAATGATTCATTTGCTGTATGAAGCATAATTAACTGAAGAGTAATAATATGATAATTTTGTATAAAGTATAGTTAATTGAAGAGTTCTTAGGGAGGAATGGATTAGAATACAGCCAGTGCCAACAGAGGAATGCACAGGTGAAAGCATTCCATGACCAAGACTATTACCTGTCCTGGGGAAACAGTTGAAAAAACTTCTTGAGGTTCCTTGGGTTAGAATGTAGTGCTGGCTATATTACAAGCCTGCTACCAGGCTGTGGAGGGTCTTGTGTTTCCTTATAAGAAAAAACTCTGACCTCCATATCACATCCTATAAACCCAATAAACCACACTCTATAGGGTTTATCAAATACTACAAGGTGGATATGTGCTGCCTGATATTATTGTTGCTGCTATATATGATACCTAATTTTTCAAGTTTATATATATTACAAAGCAGTTTGATGTCACGGCATTCTTGCTGGAGATATTCATACACTATTTATAAACTATTCCTCACGAATATTTGTCTGTTTTACATGAGTGCCATCGTAATAATGAAGACATTTATCACGGAAAGGTTCAGAAACCACCCACCTGTTTTCATACAGAATAGGAGATAATACCCTAAACTGAGAAACAGTCCAAGGCTGCTGTCTGACCTTGGACTACCGAAGATAAACAGAGTCTATGCCAGAAAAAAAGCTGAGTTGGAGAAACAGTATGACAGTATGAAGGGAAACCAGTGGGAAATGGCTATCTTTATTATGCTCACCAGTAATGCAAAGATATTCCACCTCCAATGGGGAAGGCTCGATTTAATCTGAACCACTCCCCATCATGGGTCAAGTACATCAGATAAAACAAGGTCTCAAAAATTAAATGAAGAAGCTAAAAACATTCCTTTTTGATATCATCTGAGACCATAAATTGATGCTCCCATCTAGACTAAAAATATAAGTGTTTAGACAGGCCAATTTTTGAAGGCAGAAAAAAAAAAGCAAGAAAAAAATGACTCCATAAAATAACTGATAATATATCCTAGCTGATGAGGAAAAGTATCCTCTTTAGAATTATGATGTCATATATGTGAAGGACAAAGTTACACTTTAAAGTAAAAGATGATAACAAAATACATGTATTTTCCAAACCTGTAGTATAAAAGGTCATTTTTTCCCCCAAGTGCCTATATTTGATTTTATTTATGGTGAGTGGAAAATCTAATGGGGCAAAGTACAGTCAAGCATTTTAAAATTGTTTCAATAAAGAAAAAAATGTAAAGAGCTGCCACAGATCTATAAAGATACAGACTATCTAACACATATATTCTGAAAAACAATGTCTGTAATAAATACTAACCAGTATTAATCTTTAGCTAAGAAAAATAGGAAAAATTAGATTTTAGTTACTTAAACAAGGATTTCCAGTCTTGGTAATGTCAGAATAGCTTGTATTAGACAAATGTTCCTGCACAGAGCAATTATAAACACCAGAATAACTGTTTTTCTACATATGTATATATATTTGAAACTACATATGTATAAATACAAATGACTTTCTTGTAAAGTATGGCACAAATACTATACTGGGGTGACTATGGGTAATGGGTATAACTGTGTAGAGACAGTTAAGTGGGACAAAAAGCAGATAGAAATTAAAGATTTAACCCTTGACAGTAGGGTTAGTAGAACTGCACTGTGTGAGATGTATGCTAATGTGGCCTTTCCCCAAGCTTGGCCCTCAGTCTCTGTGATATAGGCATTCAGGGGATAGAGTGTGGGCTGCCACAGCAGCTGTGCATTTATAGAGAGATATCCTAAAAAGGAAAGAGCCATGGAGGGTATCCCTGGATATATAGAAAACCTTCTTTGAAATCCTGAGTGATCCCAAGCTGTGAAAGCATTAAGGATCTTCCAAGAACCCTGGGAGAAAGGGGTTCCTCCTAGCAAGGAGGCTGAATGAACTGAAAGAATGGAGGGGAAACCGATTTTAGCCTTTGAATCCCATTAAGTTAGGGGAGCTTGATAAGCCCCTCAGATATTCTATGAAAATCTCAAAAAGGTCATGTAGTACAGGTACAGACAACATCCTAAGACTAAGAACGGCAGAGTTGAAACATACCCACCCTAAGAAAGTATAAAACAAATTTTCAAGAATTCATGAATTTACATGAATTTTGAAACATACCCACCCTAAGAAAGTATAAAACAAATTTTCATGAATTCATGAATCACATGAATTTTCATGTAATTATCCAGTAGTTTAAATGATTTGTAGTGCAAAAATAGACAATCTTCAGATAAAATCCAGACTTTTTATAAAGTATTATCCACCTGCTGGGTCTAGCATCAATGAAAAATTACTAAGCATGAAGAACAATAGGAAAATATGACCTAAAAGATCAAAAGCGATCAATACAAATATGTCCTAACATGATCCATCTTTTGGAATTAGCAGTAAGAAATTCAAAGCAACTAGTATAAATATGTTTAAGTACTTAAATAGAAAGATAGTAATAATGAAATAATATTGATGAGAAATCTCAGCAAAAAAATGTTCTATGTGAAAGAACAACATAATATGAACTGAACTCCAACATACATATCAATTCTCTCAATAAATGTAAATGGCTTGAATTACCCCCTGAAAAAGCACAGGCTGGCTGATTGGATAAAAAAGCACAAGCCAGCCATAGTCTATCTCCAGGAAATGCAGCTAACATTGAAGGACAAAACAAGACTCAGGGTAAAGGGTTAGGAAACAATATTTCAGGCAAGTGTAATTCAGAAGAAAGGAGGGTTCACAGTCTTACCTGCAGATATAAGTGAATATAAGAAAGGCAAAGATGGTCACTTCACATTGGTCAAAGGAACACTAGATCAAGATGACATTTCAATTCTAAATATTTATGCACCCAACTTAAATGCTCCCAGATTCATGAAACAGACCTTGATTGGTCTGAACACTATAATATCCCATAACACCATAATAGTTAGGGACTTTAACAACCCTCTAGAGGAATTAGACAGATTCTCTAAACAAAAACCAAAGATGCAAGGGACTTAAATGAGCCCCTGGAACAAATGGGCTTACTAGACATATATAGAAAACACCACTGTAAAGCTAAGGAATATACATTCTTATCAGCCCATGGGACATACCCCCTGAAAAAGCACATAGATCATATATTAGGAAATGAATGAAACCTCAATAAAATTAAAATAATTAAAATTATACCTTGTATGTTCTCAGACCAAAAGGCAATAAAGATGGTACTCAACTCCAACAAAAGTTTTCATCCTCCACACAAAGGCATGGAAATGAAACAACCTTAAACTAAATGATGGTTAGGTTAAGAAAGAGATAAGGGAGGAAATTATTAAATTCCAACAATGATGAAGCTACAAGTTTAAAAAACCTGTAAGAGATAAATTTATTGCATTAGATGCCTACATCTGAAAAATAGCAAGAGAGCACATAGACAATCTAATGAATCATCTTAAGGAAATGGAAAAGGATGAGCAATCCAGTCCCAAACCCAGCAGAAGAAAATAAATAACCAAAATTAAATCAGAAATAAATGAAATTAAAACAAAAGAATCATTCTCAAAATCAATGAAACAAAAATTGATTTTTTTGAAGATAAATAAAATTGATACACCTTTGACCAGATTAACTAGAAACAGAAAAGATCTCTAATAACCCTAATCAGAAATGAAAAAGGGGAAATAACAACAGATATCACAGAGATACAAGAGATCATCTCTGATTACTATAAGAAACTCTATGCCCAGAAAATTGACAATATGAACAAAATGGACCAATATTTGGAATCATACCATCTCCCTAGTCTTAACCAAGCAGAAATAGATCTCTGGAACAGACCAATAAAAAGCCCTGGACCAGATGGCTTCACACCAGAATTCTATCAAACCTAGACAAAGAGCTTGTACCTACACCAAAAGTATTCTAAAACAATGAGAAGGAAGAAACCTTTCCCAACATGTTCTATGAAGGTTAGGCCAAGAAAGAGATGAAGAAGGAAATTATTAAATTCCAAAATCATTCTGATACCAAAACCAGGAAAAGACCCAACGAAAAGGAAAACTATAGACCAATTTCATTAATGAATATAGTTGCAAAAATACTCAATGAAATATTAGCCAATAGATTGTAGTTACACATTAAAACAAATTATACATCATGATCAAGTAGAATTCATCTCAGGGATGCAAGGTTTGTTGTGACATACGCAAATCCACAAACGTGATTCACCACATCATTAGAAGCAAAAGCAAAGACCATATGATCCTCTAAATATATGCAGAAAAAGCATTGGATAAACTTCAGCATTCTTTACTAATAAGAACATTTAAGAATACAGGCATTGGTGCCACATTTCTTAAACCAACTGAAGCCATCTATGGCACACCCACAGCTAATATCATACTAATGGAGTAAAACTGAAGGCTTTTCCACTTAGGACAGGAACCAGACAAATATGTTCACTATCACCACTTGTATTCAATGTAGTCCTGTAAGTTCTAGCCAATGCAATCAGGAAAGATATGGATATAAAGGGCATCCAAATGGGGGCAGCATAGGTCAAAGTGTCACTCTTTGCTGATAAGAACTTATACTTAGAAAACCCTGAGACTCAACCACAGAAAATCCACTTCTCTTGGAAGTGATCAAGAAATACATTAATGTCTCAGGGTATAAAATCGATGTCCACCAATCAGTAGCCTTTGTATACACCAATCACAGCCAAGTCAAGAAGCTAATCAAAGACACAATTCTCTTCACAGTAGCTTCAAAGAAAATGAAATACCTAAGAATATACCTAACAAAAGAGGTGAAGGATCTCTACAAGAATTATGAAACCCTAAGAGAAGAAATAGCAGAAGGCATTAAAAATGGAAGAATATATCATGTTCATAGCTGGGAATAATCAATACTGTTAAAATGTCTATACTTCCCAAAGCAATCTATAGGGTCAATGCAATCCCCATCCTTAGCTTTACAGTGGTGTGTTCTATATATGTCTAGTAAGCCCATTTGTTCCAGGGTCTCATTTAAGTCCCTTGCATCTTTGGTTTTTGTTTAGAGGATCTGTCTAATGGGGTTGTCTATTTGCTTTAATTGTTGTGTCCTTAGCTGTGCAAAAGCTTTTCCATTTAATAAGGTTTCATTTGTTTGTTTGTTTATTTATTTATTTTGCAGTTTTTGGTCAGGGCCAGGTTTGAACCTGCCACCTCTGGTAAATGGGGCCACTACCCTACTCCTTGAGCCACAGGAGCAGCCCTCCTTTGTTTATTTTTGTTGTTGTTGTGATTGCCACTTAAGTCTTTATAAAATCTTTCCCCAGGCCAATATTCTCAAGAATTCTTCTTACACTTTCTTCTAAGATTTTATCATGTCATATCTTAGATTTAAATCTTTTATCCATTTTGAGTCAATTTTTGTAAGTGGTGAAAGGTGTGAGTCCAGTTTCAATCTTTTACGTGTCATTATCTAGTTCTCCCAGCACCATTTATTAAGAGGGAGTCTTTCCCCCAGTGTATGCTTTTGTTTATGTTATCAACGGTCAGATGGCTATAAGAAATTGGTTTCATCTCTGGATGTTCTATTCGGCTCCATGTGTCTTTGTCTTTTTTTTGTGCCAGTGCCATGCTGTTTTGATCACTGTGAATTGTAATATATCCTGAAGTCTGGTAGAGTGATGTCTGGCTTTGTGTTTATTGCTAAAAATTGCCTTGGCTATATGGGTTTTTTTTTACTTGTTTCATACAAAATGAAGAACTGTTTTGTTGAGATCTTCAACGTATGATGTTGTCATTTACATTGTTGGTACAACTGAAAACTAATACAGCCTCTTTGGAAAGAAATATGGAGAATCCTCATAGAACTCAAATTAGAACTCTCATTTGACCCCACAATTCCAGTACTAGGCATCTACCCAGAAGTCAAAAATCATTTTATCATAAAGACATTTGCACTAGACTGTTTATTGCAGCTCAATTTACAATTGCCAAAATGTGGAAACAACCTAAACGCCCATCAAGTCAGGAATGGATTAACAAGCTGTGGTATATGTGTACCACGGAATACTATTCAGCCATAAGAAAAGAGGATCCCTTTACGTCTTTTTTATTAACCTGGATGGAGTTAAAACACATTCTTCTTAGTAAAGCATTAGAAGAATTAAAATACAAATGTCCAATGTACTCAATTTTATTATGAAGCCAGTAGATGATCTAACATGCTCCCACATAAGAGAAAAATTTAATTCAATGCAAGTTGCAGGGAGGGGAGAATGAAGAAGGGGGGGAGAGGGGTGGGTACAGATTGGTGTGCTCTCACTTAACAGGCAAGATGGATAAAAGATTTATCTACTTGCCTGTTAAGTGAGGCACAATGTAGGGGTGTATGGCACACTTTTGGGGTGTGGGACATAATTCAAGAGGGATTCTACCTAACAAATTATAATACTGTGACCTGCTTGTACCCTCACATCAAGCTGAAATTAAAAAAAAAAAAAGTCTAACATATGTATAAAAGCAATCTCAAAGTAAAAGAAGGATGAGAATGAGGCAAACAAAGCAAAACAAAGCAAAATTTAAATGAAAACAAAGAAAGAAAGAAAGAAAGAAAGAAAGAAAGAAAGAAAGAAAGAAAGAAAGAAAGAAAGAAAGAAAGAAAGAAAGAAAGAAAGGAAATATAGCCAGAAGTTTTCCAAAAGTAGTGAAAAACGTCAGGTTACAAGTCTACTGAGTTCAGTGAACTTCATGAAGTTTACACACACACACACACACACACACACACACACACACACACACAAAACCACCCATGCACCAAGCACATTATAATCAAAGGGAAGGAAACCAAAGACCTGAAAATTATTAGAAGTTGTCAGGGAAAGAAGGAATGATACTTTGTATACATATGACAGCTGATTTTGAATTATAAATAGGAGAGACCAGAAAACAAGGAAACATTATCTTTAAAGCGTGGAAAGAAAAACAATTCAGAATTATTTCTCTAGTGAAAACATCTATAAAAATAAGAATGAATAAAGATAATTTGAGGTAAACAAATGTTGAGAGGACTTGTTGCCAACAGATCAGCATTACAGGAATAGCTAAAGATTTTACAGGAGGAAGGTAATGATACCAAATGGAAACTCAAAGAATAAAGAACACTGGAAATATAAAAAATGTTGGTAAACATAAAATACGGGCTTTTTAAGAACTTTCGTTTCTTTAAAAAATAGCTATTTTACTATAACAAAGTATAAACTCACATAATGGGATTTCTTAATGTCTTTGAGATTTGTAGAGATGCTGACGCTTTTGCCTGATATTGGGAATTTATATTTTGTCACTTTTGGTCACTTTTTTCTTAAAGAGTGCTTTGAAGGATTGAACAGTTTTATTAATCCTCTCAAATAAACCTCTTATGGTTTTACTATTTTTCTGTATTCTGTCTTTTTTTAAATTAATTTGTAAATTTATTTTTATTATTTTCTTCCTTCTCTTAGCTCTATTTAATTTGACTTGTTTTACATGCTTCGGTTTAAAACCTAGATGATCTACTTCTTTATGATTTAATAAAAAACAAATAAATAAATTACACTAAAATGTCTTTGACTTATGGATTATTCACAGGTATATTTTCAAATTTTTAAATCTTTGGAAATTTTAAAAATATAGTACTGTCATTAATTTCTAATCTTACTTTATTGAGATTATTTTGTTGACCCAGCAACTGACCCATGCTGATAAGTGTTACTATCAATAAAAAACATAAAATGGTCAACATATAAGTCTCAACCTCAAAAGCAGTGATGCTTAACTTTTTCTTTTGACGTGGGGGCTCATAAATCTCTTTGAGAATAGTGTGGAATTTAAAGCTTTTCTCTCCAGAAAAACATGTTCCTACACACATTTACACATTCTGCATACCATTTCAGGGTTTCTCAAATCTTATGAATAAGATAAAGATGGGAGTTCTTGGCATCTTAACCTCAGACCATTCTTCTAGAACGGTGGTTCTCAACCTTCCTAATGTCGCAGCCCTTTAATACAGTTCCTGTGGGTTGTGACCCACAGGTTGAGAACTGCTGTTGTAGGAGGTGATTTTATTTAAAGAATCTCTTTAAATTGAGATATAATTTAAATGCTATGTAATGCAGACATGATTAAGAATCAGTTCAACGCGTTCTGACAAATGTATACACTCATAATCCCCTCCTCTTAAGATACAATAAAACATTTCCATCACCCAAGAAAGTTCCCCCATGTTCTTTCTTAGTAAACTTCCATGTTCATAGAGGCAGAGACTTTTGAAGGTAATATTTAATTCACGTGTATAGTGTCAGCATTTCCTGAAGACTGATGTTACAGAGGTAATATCCCTAGGACGTGGTTATGTGCACCCCGAAAGAGAGTTCTAAAGAGCAGGTACTGATGCGCTGTACTCACAAGCCCTTCATCCCTTTCTAGTTGGCTTCAGCCTCTCAGAAAATAGAAACGTCTTCAGGAAGTGACTAAGTCCACCTGACCCTCAGAAAAAACCCAGGTAGTCTGAATTATCTTGCAATCTTAGCTATTACCTGGTCGGCTTCTGAATCCGATGGAACCACCAGCACCACGTCACCCCTGAGTAGGGTAAGTTCATCAGAATTCGCTGCTTCAAAATCATGCAGTGTTTCCACCTGCCAAAGATTTTATGAGAACATAATTAATTTTAAAAAGAAGACACAAAGTCATAGTTTCCCAGCCAGAATATAAGCAGATTCTTTTTCAAGCATCCCTCAAGCCACATAAAAAGATGAAGATATGTATCATAGCCCAAGAAGAAGAAGCTGATAAAGATGAGAAAAAAATCCTATTCTCGGATATGAGGCCATTTGCATGTGTATATGTAATGCAGTATCCTCTGCAATAGCTGAAAGTGTTATATTAATTAATTTTAATCCATCAAAATTGTGTTAGAAATTGCAGTTTCTCATCCTTATGCTTTATTATTGTTTGTTGTTGAACTTGAACTAAAAATGTCTAGCTGAAGTTCCTCTGACTCCATCTTCTGCCAAGTAATTTACTAATCAGGAAAAAAAAAACCCTTGCATGTTATATAGGATTTATTACATTACTTAATTAATCCCTGTGATCAATTTCTCTGTAAATAACTTTCTCCCTTTCCCACTCTACCCTTTATACCATGGCAGCCTGTTTCCTTATTTTACCCTTTAAAATTTTTTCTTTAAAATTTATTATAGAAAACATATTAAAAAGCGGAAGAAATAGTATAAGGAACCCCAATGTACCCACCATCTGCTTGAATGGCTGTAGTCATGACTGATTTTATCTGCCCCTGTCTTTCTGCTCAACCCTACCTCCAAGATTAAACAATCTCCTTTTAATGTGTATTTTTCAGATAAAATCATCAAATGTCAGTGGGAAATGATTATTTTATCACAAAATTAACTTCTCTGATGAGAAAATAGATGCCCAGAGAATGAGCTGAATGGTCACCCCACTGTTAGTGAAGAAGCCAGGGCCTTGCCTGGCACGCTGCTTCTGTAAAGGTCCCCACTGAACAATTTCTATGACCCCCACATAGTCCTCTCCCTTAATTACTTGACCTTTTGAGTTATTTCCCAGAAATGGAAGATTTTCAGGAGCTGAGCTTCTGAAGGCCCAGGCGCAGGTTTTCTGACAAGAATCACCATCCCCCACAGGCTGGCCCCAATGCACACAGACATTGTCCTGTCCCAAGACTCACGACCCCTCCTTTTAAAGCCCATGATCTCCATTAGTGGGGAGATGGATTTCAGGCAGCTTCTGCAGTTCTCCTGACAAGCCATCTATTCTATTAAAAATCCCTTTCTTCCCTGGCAATCCTCATTGTCTCAATAATTGGATCTTTGTGCAATGAGCAAGTGAACCTAGATTTCTTGTGCCATAATCAGAACAGAACCTGGCAGGACATAACCCCCTGCCCACTGGTGTAACTTTTCCTCCAGATTCATTCATTCAGAAATCCATTCTATCCCCCCACCCCTGTGTGAGAGAGCAGGTAGCAGTTTCTTTCTAATGGAAAGAGAGAATGAATATAACTACTACTGTTGAATCCTGTCCCCCAAAAGAAATTTAACTATTTTTCAAAAGAAAAAGAGCTGAATTTTAGAATTTAATATTCTATGCAAATAAGCAACTCAACATCTAAGCCGTTGGAACTTTAAATTATTTTGAACCTCATTGGACTGTGATGACAGAGCCTGAGTCACCGGACAGGTAGGTGCAACCTTTGCTTCTCTGATTACGGATCAGCCTTCTTCTTTACCTGTGTTGTTTTGGAAAATGTTACAGAGGACCAATGGGGCCAGGGAAGACCCCTTCCCTCTTCACTGCTGGTTTTAATTCCAGATGAGCTTCCTCCTTTCCCCTCTCACACAAAAACCTCATGACTACCGCCTTGTCTAAGATAGAATGTCAAACACACCCTTTTAAATTGGCAAGGAAATGAAAACAAGCTGCAAAGAAAAAAAAGGAGCCCCAGAGAAAAGAAAAAATCCTGTAACTAAAGGTTTCTGTAACTCATAAACCAGCCCTGTGTAGGAAATGTTGTAATCCTACTAAATGTCTTTGCTTTCTGCCTACACGTGTGAGACCTTAATTTCTAACTTCCAAGCACTGACTCCCACCCCTTTGCTGTGCTACTTCAGGAGCTAGTCTTAGTTTTTTATTTGAGTAAACTCTTTAAACCGTATTCTGATCCTTTCCATTATTTCAGGTTGACAATTCCTAGTCTGGTTCTGTTAAGGAGCATTACCTACATTTAACACTGAGCTCAAGACCTTGTATTGGGCTATGTTTGGGGGGTAAAGTTTATATGTACACTGAAGTTTATAAGGCTCCAAGGAGTCTGTCTTAAGCAAAACCTTCTCATTCATTTAGGTTTCTTTTTATTACTCTTTTTGGTAGAAGCCCATTCATATATTTATTCTCTTATTTTTAGAATATTTATCACTTCCCTATTCTGTGTCATACACTGTATGAAGTACCAGAGGTGACTGCATTACTCATGTTCCCTACCCTCCAGGGAATATAATCCAGCCAGGGACCACGCCAGCAAACAGGTGATTTGAAAGTCCCGGTCTGCACAGGGGAGGGGTGGAAGGAACCACCCCATCCTTTACCCAGGGGCGCACCATTTTCCCCAGGGTAAACTTCCCTTTAATTGTTCTTTTTTAAAAATATGCGAAGATGTCACTGTTGCCTGTCCAGCAGCATACATGGAAATCCTGTCACTTTCCAAGGTAATGTTGGGGTGAAGGGAAAGCAGTTCAGGGAAAGATATAGACTGCAAAATAAACGTAAAAATCGAAAAACCAAAGGTTCGACAAAAGGGACGCAAAGCAAAAAGAAAAAAGACAAAGGGCCAAGAGATCTCAAAGCATTAAAAGACCTTGTAGAGGAAGCCTGGAGGCAATTGCTGAGGGGCGTCCCTTGCAGGTGCTGACTGGTCAGCAGCTCCCAGGGCAGGTGTGGTAGGCGTGGGCTGAGTGTCCTCCGGGGGCTTCTGCTCTGCGGCCAGCTCCAGCACCTCACTGCCGGGAGCCGCGTCCTCAGGGGCCACCTTGGGCTCTGCACCTGTGGGTGTTTCTTGTTCTCCCTCCCCTTCATGGTTGGAGGCAGGCTCTATGACGACAGAAGGGATGACCTTCTCCTGGGGAAGGAAACAGGTGGTGGTGCCGAGCAAGGCCTGGGAACCTCTAGGACCTGCCCCGGCCCCCACCCACTGCCAGGCGGCCACCTCACATCTCCACTCAGCCAACTGCGTGCTCTTCCCTAATCATGCTCAAGCCCTTGGCCGTGGGCCTCCATGATGCCAGCCAGCCTCCTTTCTGTGTCTCCTGAGAGCAAAACCCTCACTGGGGTTAATTTCTGGATACTTGCCAGCCATGGAGTTTGGTAAGAATGAGGATTCTGGGGACACTGGGAAGAGACACGGAGTCGGGGGGGAGAGTGAGCCATACATGAGGGCGAGAGGGACAGTTCTGCGTGGGGCCATAGGTGCCCCCCCACATCCGTGAGTCTCATTCTGGTGCCGCTGAATACCTGGACTTCCCTGAAGCTGACCTTCAGCCTCCTGTGGGTTTTTTTCCTCCAGAAAAAAAATCCTTCCACAGGACCCCCAGTTGCCCAAAACCATACATGTATTTTGTGGGGAAGCTCTGGCATGGACGGTCAACCTGCCTGCTCTTTGCCTGTGGGTTCTATTTAGCGCCCACACTGAAGTTCCCCCCATGCTCTCCTAGTACTCTAACTGCTGGCCCACAGGGTCAGGCCCTCCATTTTATTTGTTTAACAAAGAGGAGTGAGAAGAGGAGTTTCCTGAGCACAGTGGGAGTTGGGAGATGTTTACTGCCTTTCAGATCCAGTTCTGCATTCCCTGGGGCTATCAGTGGACCCCAGCACTTCCAGCTGTCAATGTGGAGAAAACAGTAACTCTCTTTCAGCAAGCACAACAATATACAAACCCGCCGGCACTGTGACAATCTACAGGGAAAACATGGAATGTTCTTTTGAGTGACCTCTCCACTGTTATCTGCCCCTTTTCTAGTGGGATGAAAGGGATAATTCACTTTCAAGCCTTAAGTAAACCCTGGAGAGGTTTTTGGAAGTTCACTACAAGGAAAATCCTCAGGAAAAAAGAAAGCATACCACCAAGCCCACTCTGCACGTTGCCTTCCACAAGGCAGAGTCGGGGCAGGTGCCTGGGCTGGCGGCCTCCGACCCTAGAATATGCGAGTTTGTTGCCTTTGGAGACTGCTCTGAAGCAGGGGGGTGGGGACAGCTCCCATGGATGCTCTTAATGGCCTAGTTCCCATCTGAAAGGGCAACACAGCACTGAGCTCTGGTGAACAGGCACTGAGGGAGAATTTAAGGCACTCAGGATAACAACCACGGAACAGGAACATAATTGGAATAAGGTTTAACGCCAGTGCGAGTGGCACTGAGCTAAGCACTGTATGGACATTTTCTCAAGCACATGTCTCTCCCTCTCATTTTGTTCCTCTCCACTTCACGCCGCTTCCCCTTCCTTTCCCCCTGTCTGTGCTTAAGCCCAGTCAGCCATGGCGTGTTCTTACTGACAACACGTTCATAGTGATGACAGACCAACCTTTCTGAGAATTTGGTAATACATACTGGGCGTGGAGTCACAACATTGCTACAAACTTACTCCAGTGAGAAGTCACCTCCATTAACCAAGAGACAGACTCCCTCTAACCAGCACCACCTCCCCAGCAGCTCCCTCCACCAGGCACTTACCTGAGGCGCTGCTGACTCGGGTTCCTCTGCTGGAGGTCTGTCACTGTCTACACCCTCAGGGGTTTCAGTCTCAACTTTGGCCTCCTCTAAATCTACTCCCTCCCCAGCAGGGAGGGCTGCCTTCTCTGGCTCTGCTTCCTGCACCAGAGCCTCCTCGGCTGCCACATCAGCCTCAGTTCCAGGTAAGATCTGTAGAGCAAAAACCAAACAGGCCAGGTCTGTGTCTCCATGAGCCTCAGCTAAGAGACAAGCT
This sequence comes from Arctocebus calabarensis, assembly GCA_963573935.1. Lineage (NCBI taxonomy): Eukaryota > Metazoa > Chordata > Mammalia > Primates > Lorisidae > Arctocebus > Arctocebus calabarensis. The sequence continues at coordinate 9,364 of CAUYON010011838.1, read as the reverse complement.
CAACCCTTTCTCTTCTCCCCCTCTGCTGAGGCTATTCAGATCTTAAACTGTCTTGGCAATGTATTGAATCCCAGGATTTGGGTGCAGCAGATTCTGTCATCTGTTCATCAAAACTCTGACTTGTTTTCTTCCTAAGCTTCCAGCAATTCTACATTCCTCAGCTTTCCCTGTAACCGGGGTAGCAAATGGAAGTTAAATGAAAGTGACATACAGCATTCTGAAGATAGGACTTTTAAGTGTGTGGTTCCCCTCCAAAACTATTTTCATTATTCATGGTTGAAACCAAGGAATGGGATCGTAGGGTATACATGAGTCACAAGATGGAAAGAGCCTGGGCCCAATACCTGGGTCATGGAGGAAAGCCACATAAGAAAAGCAAAGTAAACCAAAATTAAAAATGCTAAGCCACTGATGACTTGACAAACCCTTTCTTGGCCAAGGGACAGCAGGAAAGCTTAAAACTGAGATCTTAGCTACAAAGGGAAGAGAGTTCAGACACACCTCATTATACTACATACTCCAGCAATTTGAAGTTTAGATCAATTATAACAAGACCTAAGGACATGCAAGGCACAGGTTAAGTCATACCTGCAGGCCTTTGATTTGCTTAATAGATTACACTGAGTCAATGTACAAAGGGTGCCAAAAAACAGTACATACACATTTTAAGAAAGGAAAAACCTATATTAAAATCGCAGTATTCAATATATAACAATAAAAAATATAAATACAAGTCACAGTATTGAGTATCTTGTTTAATTGCAGAAGTCAGATGTGACAAGTATTACAAATTTAATACAGATTTTTCCTTTCTTAAAATGTGTATATATATATTTTTGCACCTTCTCTATTGTGGCTTGACCTCAGATTAGCAGACTTCTTTATCTTAACTTACAACTTTCCTTCTTACTGATACTTGAGATTTTTCATTCATTGTGGAGAATGAAGGGACCATTAGTTTTGTAATCAAATATGCATTATAGGACTCCAAATATCTGCAGAGCCAATTGGCTAGCAAAATGCCAAAATCAAACTCTGGAAAAGATTTCTCTTTATTAAGATAAGTACAATAGAAAAGAGTAAGGATTTTGTTTCTGAGGTTGGAACCTAGTCCAAAGACAAGTTTGAAGTAGTATTTAAAACTTGTAATAATGAAATAAAGTCAGATCAGAAGTATTAATTTTGGAGAAATTGGAGTCCAACTCTTTCACAGGATTCTGACATCAGACCAGATTTGAGAGGTAAAATCAAAAAGGCTGGGGAAGAAAAATATTACATTGATCTTATGTAATATAGCCAGGATATATATTTCAAAAATTAATCTTGCTATCTGATGTGATAGGCATTAACCATTTCTTTTTTTTTTTTTTTTTGCAGTTTTTGGCCGGGGGCCGAGTTTGAACCCACCACCTCCAACATATGGGCCCAGTGCCCCACTCCTTTGAGCCACAGGCACCGCCCAGCCATTTCTTTTCTTTACTGAATAAGCTGTACCCAGTTCAACTTATTAAGTAAGGAAGACTTAATGTTGCAAATATTAACTCTCAAACTCAGAAAACTGAAAAGAACAGTGTTGAGTGCTTCAGGGCGGGCATCAGAAACGGGACATGGAGAACTCAAGCTAAGCACCTATATTCTTAATCAAGATATTTTTAAAAACCTTTTTGCTGATTCAAATTGATAGGTAATTGCTCAAAATAGAAATAACCCGTTACAGAACACAGTACATTTTTCTACAACCTGTTTTATGTTGGGGGTGAAAAATGTTAAGAGTTACTATACTATTTATTACGTGTATAAACGTCATGCACACTCTTAGTATGTTTACGTCTAAGGGCTCTTACACAAATCTCTTAATATGAAAATTTGGCCCTGCATGCCACGTGTATCTTTTTTTTTTTTTTTTTTTTTGTAGAGACAGAGTCTCACTTTATCGCCCTGGGTAGAGTGCCGTGGTGTCACACTGCTCACAGCAACCTCCAGCTCTTGGACTTAAGCAATTCTCTTGCCTCAGCCTCCCTAGTAGCTGGGACTACAGGCGCCCGCCACAGCGCCCGGCTATTTTTTTGTTTTGCAGTTCGGCCGAGGTCGGGCTTGAATCCGCCACCTTTGGTATATGGGGCCGGCGCCCTGCTGGCTGAGCCACAGGAGCCACCCGAGTCTAAATTTATCTTTTAAGGTAAGATGAGATTCTTGTATGCAGCAGATATCTGGCCTGAGTTTTTGTATCCAGTCAGCCAACCTATGCCTCTTTAGAGGACAAGTTAATCCATTCACATTAATTGAAAACAATGATAAATCTTTAGAAAGTCCAGTGGACATTTTTAATCCTTTCATCACTTTGGAAGTGGAAATTTGATAAAAAGTTTCTGGGTGAGTTTACTTTTGTGGTGGAGGATTACACTGGTCATTATGGAGGATAGGTCTGAGAATATCCTGAAGAGCTGGTTTAGTTATAGAAAATTTCTTCAACATATGGATGTCATTAAACTATTTAATTTCTCCATCATAAATGAAACTCAATTTAGCTGGGTACGGCATCCTGGGTTGAAAGTTATTTTGTTTTAGGAGATTAAAAGTCAATGACCATTCTCTTCTAGCTTGAAATGTTTGATCAGAGAGATCTACCATTATTCTAATATTCTTCCCCTTGTAGGTAATGGATTTCTTACATCTGGCTGCTTTCAGAATTTTCTCTTTCATGTTAACTTTAGTGAAGTTAATTATGGTGTGCCTGGGGGATGTCTTATTTGGGTTGAGTTGTGCTGGGGTTCTGAAACTGTCTGCTATCTGAATTTCAGAATCTCTTGGCATGTCTGGAAAGTTCTCTTTCATAATTTCATAAAAAAGAGATTCTGTGTCTTGTGACGCCACTTCATCATTTTCGTCTTATCCCTATAAGGCGAATATTGCTTTTCTTCCAGTTATCCCAGAACTGTCTGTGAGAATGATCCATTTTTGCCTTTCATTTCTCTTCCTCTTTCTAAGTTGGGGAGCGTTCGAAAGCTTTGTCTTCCATGTCAGAAATCCATTCTTCTGCTTGTTCCACTCTGTTACAGAGGGATTCTACTGTATTTCTCAGATCTTTGAGGGCTGCAACTTCTTGTCTCAATGTGTCAAAATCTTTGGTTATTTTGTCTTTGAATTCATTGAATTCCTAAGACATCTTTTGGATTGCTGCTTGAAATTCTAATTCCATCTTTTCCTCCATTCCACTGATCTTATTTGCTATCCATACTCTGAATTCGATTTCTGACATCTCAGCCATTTGCATATGTAAGGGATCTTGTGCTGTATCTACCTTGTCATTCCTTGGGGTAGTTGATCTACTCTGATTATTCATATTGCCAGAGTTTTTCTGTTGATTCTGCCTCATGATTGTTTTTCACTGTTTCCTATGACTGTCCTCAGAGTTGGGAAGGTGTCTCTCCCAGATCAGACCCTGGCAGAATCACTCTGTTGTTACTGGATCTTTGTAGGGAATGACCTTGTGTCTCTAATGATTTCTCAAACCTTTTAGGGTGGAGAGATTAAATCCTCCTCAGCTTGCTTAGAACACACTTTAAATTGCTAACTTGGGCTAAGCAGAAGCTTTCCCAGGAAAGCGCTGTGGCTGGGATCACTCCTTAAGTGGCTATCCACTTACCCAGTGTGCCAAAACTGGTCTCAACCTATGCCCCTGAGGGCTAAGGCTGCAAGGCGTCTCAGTCCCTGCCTTTAGGCTGCTCAGTCACTAGATTACTCGCTCCCTCCCAATCCCTGTTCTGCAACCCTGAGGGTGGAGCTTGCCAGGGCAGTTGTCCCATAGTGGCTCCACACAGCCCACCGCCAAACACTGGCAGCTCCTTCTGGCTTGGTGGCCCAGTCTGGGGCCCCAGACAACACTCAAAACCCCTGCAGTCCTGCCCACGTTCTCCCAAGGCAGTTCAACCGAGTGCCAAATCCCAAAGAAACCCAAACAGCTCACAGGCAAGGCCTTTCCGGTCTGCAGTCCCACTGTTGCCCCACCCACAGCTGCCGACAGGATTAGACCGAACGAACAGACACAACCACTTGCCCAATCTCCTCCACTTTAGCCTTCCTCAGGGTGTTCAGAAGTCTCATGCTGTCTCCCTGTGTCCCCAAAGGGAAGTTTCTGGGTAGATCCTGCCTGCCAGAGATGGCTGAAGTCCTCTCTCCCCAGTCTCACCATGCCCAGCCGCAAGGAAACTGTTACTCGGCCCAGATGCTGTAATTAAAATGAAACATATCAAAGAACAGCCATGTAACTGATAGTTACCATTTTTTAAAACAATAACTTTAGCCTATGTGATCATTTATTCATTCAACAAATATTTATTGATGGCCTACTATGTTCCAGGCAGTGTTCTAGGGGCTAGAGGTACATCAGTGAACAAAACAGAAAATTAGTTTTTTTCTCATAGAGCTTAGATTTTGATTGGTAGAGACAGAAAATGACCAAAGCAAACAGACATTTATTATGTTATGTGGTGACACATGTTATAGAGAAAATAATATACATTGTGGGTGAGATTTTAAAGGGAAGTTCTCATTACGAAGACAGAATATGAGTAAATATTTGAAAAAGATAGAAAATAAGCCATGTGGAAATCTGAGATAAGAGTGTCACAGGCAGAAGTTCTAGTGCCTAGTGGGCACCCTGCAGGAGAGCAAGGGGACGAAGTGAGTGAAGCAGAGAGCAGATGACAGCAGACAGGTGGTAGGGACCACATCCTACAGGGCTCTTGTCTGCTGTTGCAAAAATTTGGGAACCTGTTCTGAGTGAGATATTGATTCTGTGGCAGGACCAGAGGAGTGACAAGATTGATTAGACATTTCTAGCACAGATCATTCTGGCTCTTGGCTGGGAATGAACTGAAGCAGAGCAAGGTTGTGAGTAGAGAGAACAGTAGAGAGGATTTTTTGGTAGTTAAAGCCATAGATGATTGTAGTTTGGTGAATTTATTTAACCCTCTGATCCTCAATTTACCCACTTATAAAATTATACTAATATTAATAGCTGTGCTTTATCCAATAGGATTATGGGAATTAGGTGTGGGGAGTTAGGTGAAACCAGGCATGTAAACTGCTTAGCACCGTTCCTTCCGTATAGTAAGCACGGCACAAAGTCACTGTTTTATTGGTGGCGAGGCTTCTGCAAGGGCTGAGATTGCTGCAAAATAGTAAAATAATTGAAAATGAAATACTATGTTTTCATATAAGTTCCTGTTATATTGGCTAGATTAAGAATAAGACAGTATTGTGAACAAAATTTACATGTTGAGTTGGGGTCTGTGTTTGTTTGTGTGTGTTTGTACTTACATGTATGAGATCCTGATATTTCATGTTGGAGGATGTTTGAATTTTATGGCTAGATCTGATTATACCCTGGCTCTAAATTTGAGCATCAATGAAACTTTCCCTATGGTTGGGAGATACAAGAATTTCGGGTTTGGTACAGATGAAACGGGACAAAAGAGAAACTACCATGATAAAAAGACAGAATTGTATTGTGGAAAGACTATAATGTTTAGGCCTGCTGCAGTTGTGAGTGGGTGTTTTCCAAGTCTTTATGCTTTTATGCATTGTGAATTTATCTTTGCCCCTTGAAATTCAACTCTCTGAAGTTTTGTCTGCATTTCCTAAGTCCCTTTTCTTGCTTCAGTTATATCTGGTGGCTTATCCCAGTGACTATTTGCCCAACTGTCTCTGAAGAAATATTGTAACTCTGCCCAAGGACAAGAGCTCCCTAGAAAACAAATAATAATGAACCTGGGAAGGCATTATGTCAGGATCGCCTCCAAAAGTAATGGGCTAGATAATCTCAGGAGTATAATATTTAGAAGAGTATGAGTTGATAGAAATTAACTAAGTGTTTAAAATAGTAAATATTTTATGTCTAAAACAAATGGGATTTTAAAAGTCATCCAGATTGAAATTGGAGCAAATAATAAGGCAGTTCATTCTTTGCTATGAGACTATAAAGAGATTATGAAGATTTCAGGAAAAATGAATTGAGTAGACAGGAATTGCCCATTGGAGTTATCCATTTCTGAGCTGTATTATATGAATAATTAAGATGATCAAGCCAATAAGAACAAAAGCTCAGAGAAATTGTATAGGTATGAATTATATCAATTTAACTTCCCTCAAATTTAGGATTTCAAAAGTAGGATTTTATTTTTCTGAAATTAGTTTCTGCTCCATCCTATTCTGTCTATGGCATGAATTTAACCATTGTCATTTTAAGTTAGTTGGGCCACACACGGTGGCACATGTCTGTAATCCCAGCATTCTGGGAGGCTGAAGCAGGAAGATACCTTGAATTTAGGAGTTCCAGACCAGCCTGAATAAGACCTAGAGCTCTGAAGTTTTGTCTGCATTTCCCTAAGTCCCATCTTTACTGAAAATAGAAAAATTAGCTGGGCATTGTGATGGGTACCTGAGGTCCCAGCTGCTAAGAAGGCTAACGCAGGAAGATCGCTTGAACCCAGGCATTTGAGATTGGAGTGAGCTATGACACCACTGCATCTAGTTTGGGCAACAAAATGAGACCCTTGTCTCCAAAAAAACCAAAACCAAGATCAACCCTCCCCTCCAATAAGATAAATTTAGTCAATCCAATAATTTCTCAACCCATTCAGGACTCTCTCCTTCTCCCCCTCCCTCAGAGTGTGCACATGTGCGGGGAGGGGGCGCTTCTTCCAGTGCTCAGAGGGTCAGGGCAGCTACTCCTTAGAGGTCAGATTGTCTTTTTGGGATCTGTTGCCACCATCCAGCTGCTGATTCTCTGTGGGTACCCATGCTCAGGTGAAAGTTAAAACATGACTTATTTGTTCCTTACATACTTTGTAATTCTCCTGATGCAGTGTATACTGCTGACTTAGCATGAGTCAGTATATCACATGCTGGATATGATAAGGAAATGATGGGGTATGACAGTACGTTGATAGGGCTGCTAGCTTGCTTCCGTCCTTCCTTTGTGTCATGCTATTGTCTTTGTACGTGGTGGTCTATAGTTGATTCCACCCTTCTCCCCTTGAGGATGGGTTGGCCCAGCTGGCTTTCTTGACCAACTGAATGAGCAATGGTGAGTTCTGAGACTTCCAAGGCTAGAACATAGGAAGTATCATAGCTTCTGAGTGGACCTCTTGGAAGGCTCACTTTGGAGAACACTGCCTGGGAACCCTGAGCTGCTACATAAGGAGTCCAGCTACTCTGAGACTTACATTCTGGGGAGGCCACGTCACATATGGGCATTCTGATTAACAGCCTCAACTGAGTCCAGCCAGCCTTCCAGCCATCCCAAACAAGGCATTAAACATGGAAGTAATGCTATCTTGGGTCCTCCGGATGAGCCCATTCACAAGCTGTTATCACCAAGTTATATCTATTGATACTATATGGAGCATAAATAGTGCTCAGCTCAGCCTACCCAAATTCCTACTCACAAAATCAGGAGAGATAATCAACTAGTTGCTTTAAGCCACTAAATTTTGGAGCAGTTTGTGAATGTGGCAAAAACCAGGAGTGGGGCAGCACATTAATTCACATCTCACATTCCTATCCTCCTACCTAGTCAGTACAGTCAAGTTGCTAATGTAGCCTTGAGTTCATGTTCCTTTGAACATTGTGATCTGTTGTCAGGAAAGTAGTCTCTTCCCCACAGGATAGGGTCTGCACCATGATTCTGCACTTATCATGGCCTGCTGCTTTCATGTGCCACTACTTATGGCCTTTCCAGAAAGACTTTCTTAGAAAATTTTCATCAGAGTTCTTTCTTGATCAATATCCATTCTGCTTTGCATCTGTCCCCTTAGTTTCTTTTTATCTTTTGACTCTAACTATCTTGCACAGTACTCCCTTTTTCTTCTGTTTCTTTCCAAGTTGTGGACAATCAGCATAAACTAAGTGACCTTGTAAGTGTGCTTCTGATATTGGACTCTGTTCTATTCCATTGGTCTATTTGTCCATCCTGGGGCTAAAACCACACTGAACTAACTCTGCCCCTTCAATCCTCTTCTAACTTGATCGATCTATTTATTTTTATTGTTTTTGTTAATTTTGTTGAAGTACAGTAGAAAAAAGTGTGCAAATCTCAAGTGCATATCACTGTAAATAATTTTCAAAATGAACATCCCTTTGTAACTAATACCTGGATCACCCAGGTCAAGAGCTATAACACTTAGTAGTATCCAGAAACCCTCCTTTTGCCAGCTTCCACTCATTATCCCAAAGCATTCAGCAGTTCAATTTTTATAATCATCTATTAGTTTGGTCTGAATTTTATGTAAATGGATTCATGTTGAATGTATCCTTTTGTGGTTTGGGTTTTTTCATTCAACTTTCTGTTTGCAATAATCACTTGTGCTATACTTGTAGTAATTATTGTTCATTTTAGTTGTTTTGTAGCATCCCACTGTGTAAATATATCATAATTTATCCATCCATGTGATTAACAAACATTTGACTTGTTCACAGGTTGTGACTGTTAAATATAGCCAAATATGAATATTCAATACGATGCATAGTCTAGTATGTGACATATGTACACATGTTTGTTTGATATGTATTTTGAAATATAATTGAAGGGTCATAGAATATGAACATATTCATCTTTAGTGATACTCTCAAGCACTTTTCAGAGGGAGTTGTGCCAATTTGCACACCCACCAGGAGCAATGAGAGTTCTTTTTGTATCATAGTCTGAGCACTATTTGGTTTAATTTTTTTTTAACCATTAGCTACCTGGTGTATGTATAATAATTTTTGTTATGGCTTAAATATTTATTTTTCTAGAAGGATAATGATGTTAAACATCTATTCATGTGTTTAGAGCCATTTGAAACCCTTTCTATGAAGTACTAGTTTAAATCTTTTTCCCATTTAAAAATTGAGTTGTCCATGTGTTTCTTATTGATTTGTAGGACTTCCTTATATATTATGGAACAGAGTTCTGCTTTTGAAAATATGGTGACAAACACCTGCTCGTGTTTTGTAGCCTAGCTCTTTACTCTTGTAATGGTAATTCTGGTGAACATTAGCTCTTAGTTTTTTTTTTTTTTTTGGCCGGGGCTGGGTTTGAACCCGCCACCTCTGGCATATGGGGCTGGTGCTATATTCCCTTTGAGCCACAGGTGCCGAGCCAAGCTAAAAGAATTCTAACAAATCATGTATTTGATAAGAATCTAGTATCCAGAATATATAAATAACTCTTTCTTTTTAGAGACAGAGTCTCACTTTATCGCCCTGGGTAGAGTGCCGTGGCGTCACACTGCTCACAGCAACCTCCAGCTCTTGGGCTTAAGCGATTCTCTTCCCTCAGCTTCCCAAGTAGCTGGGACTACAGGCACCCGCCACAGTG
>CAUYON010011836.1:0-13006 GCA_963573935.1 Arctocebus calabarensis | reverse complement strand
TCCCAGCTACTCGGGAGGCTGAGGCAAGAGAATCGCTTAAGCCCAAGAGCTGGAGGTTGCTGTGAGCAGTGTGATGCCACGGCACTCTACCCAGGGCGATAAAGTGAGACTCTGTCTCTACAAAAAAAAAAAAAAAAGAATTGAAATGAAAGCCGGTTATGGGCAGAAAGATAGACGGGCAGCTGCTTTTTTCTGTGATTAGGGTGGCCAGTGTAGACCTCTGCTCGGCAGGTTCATCTGCTCTTTCTGGTACTTCTCTTGTTTCCCCTCTTCTGCCATCCTCAAACAAACAAGCGGTAGACCCAACCCCAAAATGAGTAGGTATGGGTTGGGTCAGCCCTAGAGCAGGGCCCCTGGCTTCCTCTTCCTGCCGTGGGGCTAACACCTTCGTCCTCCCTCAGAACTATTGCAGCCTGTCTTGCCCCTCTGCCTTCCTGCCTAGACCTCCAGGGAAGCTTCTGGAACCCTGGAATTCAGACAGAGGCAAAATTTAGCAGGTTCAGGGAAAGACTCATCCTAGGTGACTGAGGCTGCCTGCCTGCCCTTACTGGACTGGGTCATATCTTTCAACTTTCCTGCCTTTCCACCTCCCCTCACCCCACCCCCATACTCACTGATGAGAGAGAATGGCTCTTCTCTAACCTTCTCAAAAGACATTTATATACACACACACACACACACACATACACGCATTTTTCTTTCTTTTTTTGTAGAGACAGAATCTCACTTTATCGCCCTTGGTGGACTGCCATGGCATCACACAGCTCACAGCAACCTTAAACTCCTGGGCTTAGGCAATTCTCCTGCCTCCGCCTCCCACGTACCTGGGACTACGGGCACCTGCCACAACGCCCGGCTATTTTTTCGTTACAGTTTGGCTGGGGCCAGGTTTGAACCTGCCACTGTCAGTATATGGGGCCGGCGCCCTACCCACTGAGCCACAGGCACCGCCCACACACACAGTTTGAAGTATCTTCTAAGAAAAATGTCTTCTGGAGCAATCACGCCCAATGATGAACTTATAGGCATTAATCAAACTATTAGTATTTATGTCATATCTTGTAGGGACCATTTAAATAACTCCATGGAGGCCAAGGCCTTCTGGTCCCACCTATACGCAGTGTCCTGGTAATAGCACTTCCCCTACGTCTATTCTTTACTGGGGCTGTCCCTTTCCATGAGAAAAAAAAAAAATGATATACCCAAGTCCTCATCCTACCCTAACCACCACCCACCTCTAGAAATAGAATCAGATTCTTAATTTTTCCCAGAACAAGTTAATACTTCAGTAAAAGAAAAATAAGCATGAGATGTTCTCATGAGATAGTTAGTAGCACTGATTCACACTGCTGATACTTTGGCAAGCGCTATAGGAACGGAGAAGCTGAAACATGCTCTGACGAGAGAGAGCTTTGCTGAGCCCTTTATAACTGCAACATTCCGGCAGGGGTGGGCCTGTAAGAATTAAGAACGAAGTGAAGGGTGATCTCATTGAAATAACTTGTTAAGTTGCATTTACCAGATCCTAGAATGTGCGTTTTTTTCTCATGATGGTAATTTACATATCTCCTACATGTAAATTAGATGAAATCTTCCAGAGTCCCAACCCTTGTGTCTTTCCTTATTTTGCAGTCAGTGTTAGAAAGGGCTGGGAAAGCTCTTTGACCAGCCCCTCTGGGAGGCTGGGATGATCTGATGTTTTCTATTATTACGTACATGCACGCACACTCACAACTCAAACAGTGCAGCTGGCATTGGTTCTTAGAGAGAATTCCAGTATTTTTGTCTCCTCTTGATGTCCTGGGCTTATTCCCAGAACCCAGTGGTTTTAGTTGTTGAGCGGAATAAAGACCTCTAAAGGTCTCAAAAGAATGAAATGTTAGTTACTAGAGAAAAGGATGGGAACAATGTTCTTTTGCCCCAGTCCCCCTCGTCACAGTGCATAATTGTCATCTGTTCACTCAGAGTAAATAAATCTCCATCAATGGACCTTGGTAATGAGGACACTCATTTATAAGCGAGCAAGGGATGAATGTCTTTCCCAGGGGATGACAGAAACAAAGAAGAAAAGGATAAAGCCAGGTGGAAGATTAGCATGGACGTGAGATGTGATGAAGTTCAGGGGGAAAGGGAAAAAAAAGCAAGCGAGGTATTTAATGGCTTTTGTTGGACAGCAACTGGATTGCTAAATTCATCTATTTTTATATATGTATGCATGATCTAAAATATGTATCTTTAGAAAACAGTTGAGCTTATCTTGAACTTCCTCCCATCCCCCATTGCCCCAAAGCTGTGTTGAGCCTTTGGAAGCCAGAAGTGTGGTCCCCGCTGAAGTTATTTTCAGTAATGGCTCATCAATATTCTCCTTCGTTACCCAGTGTAAAGATGTGGGCGGCTCTTTTGAATGAGGCCAGAGCAATCATTTTGTCTTATATGAATCCTGATAGTGAGATTTTCCTCTTCCAGATTTTAATTAGGCAGTCTTTAAAACGCTCCATTAATTCAGCTTTAGTAACGAAATTCTATTTAATCAGATCGTGTAGCCTTGAAATCCCCCACAGAGCTACCTCATTAACGGAGCTGGGGCCTTGCTGCTCTCATATCATAATCCAGAGTTAACTAACACACACACACACACACACACACACACACACACACACACACACGGTTACAGAAGAAAATGTGCCTGCCTTTCACAGTAGAATTTTGGTTGAAGCCACCAGCATTATATGAGCTCTCTCTTCTTCTTAAGTTAATGATCCCCAGGAGCCCAAAGAGAAGGCTGCTCTCACCCTAGTCTGTGGCCCTGGCTTTAGATTACTTTTTTCTGCTGCCACCCCACCGTATAAAGGAACATAAAACAGCTAAGGTAGGGCGAGTTGGAGGTATGTCGCCTTGCTTCGTTTTTTTTTTTTTGTTTGTTTGTTTGGTTTTTTTTTGAGGCAGAGTCTCACTCTGTTACCCTGGGTAGAGTGCCGTGGCATCGTCACAGCTCACAGCAACCTTAAACTCTTGGGCTCAGGTGATCCTCTTGCCTCCGCCTCCCCAGTAGCTAGGACTACTGGCGCCCACCACAGTGCCTGACTAGTTTGTCTATTATTAGTAGAGACAGGGTCTCACTCAACTCCTGACCTCAAGCAATCCACTTGGCTCAGTCTCCCGGACTGCTCGGATTGCAGGTGTGAACAGCCCAGTTTGGGGCTTGCTCTTTAAAGGTCTTTCTCCCCCTGTGGTTCTTGCCCTTTCTTCCGACCCTGGGCTTAGGTTCAATTCCCTATCAGCTTCCTAGATCTCTGCAGAGGTGAGACCTCCCCATGCGTGGTCCTAGAGCCCGTCCTATTCATTCTGAGCATCTGGGCGCTTTCGGCCATGCTAAGGGGGAAGCACTGGAGACACTTCCTACTGTACCATGTCCATCAGCGCATCCCAGTGCTGTCTCACGGCCATGTCACCTTACCCCTGGAATAGGTGAATTTTAGAAAACCTAAAAGGGACAGTAGAGACCCTCTAAGCTTACTTCTTTATTCAGATGAGCTGACTAGCGCTCTATTTTGGGACTTCCTGGGGTTCTCACAACCAACCAGTTACAACAGAGCTTCCCCTTGGAGGGGGGGGGAGGGGGGCAGGACTTCAGCGCTCCCTGTGGTCACCTACCCAAGCAGCATGCCTGTGTGTACCAGTGTGACACACAAATACCACCATTCTTGGTGTACCCCATGACTTGTGACAGGCTGGGAAGCACGGGGGATAACAGCTTGGGGTGCTGACTGCCCAGGAGCCGTCTACACGTGCTCCCCTGAGTGGGGCGACGCTCACGGCTTCTGTTTCCTCACTGGTCTCTCTTTTAAGACACAGCTTCCTCCTCATCAACCTGGTCCAGACCCCAGCGCTATTTTCCAGCGTGGGAAATCCTGATCTCTTTGAAGAGTCCATCTGCAGCTCAGTAGCATCGTAAAGGCAGCCACAGTCTTACGGAGCGTGCATCACGCTGTGTTATAACATAGAAAACGCTTTAGGAATCCCACGGTACCAGATCCACAAGCATCTCATCTGGGGCCTTCCCTAAATCCATGGTCACTTTTATAAGGTGTGAATATGTGGGTCACTTAGAGCTGAGAGATTCCAAGTAAACTGGTAGGTTTACCCTGTATTCTGTCACCGCTTGGTGGCCCTGAGGCAGGAGAGGTTGGGCGGGCCGATCTCCATGCATCCCCAAGAAGTGCTCTGGGGTCATCCAGTTCTCAGTTATCCATTCTTTTAATTCAGCAAAGTCTGACCAAATGCTACAATGAGCAAGGCCCAGTTCAAGGCAAGCCTGCCTTGATGAAATCTGACAGCCATAGTGAGCTATCTGGGAAATTATGAAGATGCTTTCATTTCTTTTATTTATTCAACAAGCATCAACTGAGCTCCAGCTCTTAAACCCTGATGCTAAGGATACAATAACATGAACACAGTCTGTACTTTCGTGGATCTTACAATCTAGCACGGAGCATAGATTCAAAACGTGTAAATACACAAGTAAATCACGACAGATGTTAAAAGTTCTGTGAAGCTAACAAAACACTAAACTCAAGCGTCAGGAGATAAAGTGGGGAACCCACTTTAGATAGAGTGGTCAGGGAAGGCTCCGTTGAGAAGGTTCTGTTTAATCTGAGAGGCAGATCATCAGATAAAGAATGAAGATAGATGGATATTCTAAATATTGGAAATAGAATGTGCAAAGGTCCTGAGGCAGGAAAGGTTAGCATCACAAAACCATCTCCATGGATGCATTCCTTTCTACATGTGCCACAGAGGCAGTACCTTTTAGAAGGAAAAAGGAAGGCCAGGTGCAGTGGCTCATGCCTGTAATCCTAGCACTCTGGGAGGGTAGGGTAGAAGGATCCTTCAAGCTCTGGCGTTTGAGACCAGCCTGAGCAAGAGCAAGATCCGTCTCTGCCAAAAATAGAAAAATTAGCCAGGCTTTGTGGCAGGTGCCTGTAGTGCCAGCTCCTTGGGAGGCTGAGGCAAGAGGATCACTTGAATCCAAAAGTTCAAGCTGCTGTGAGCTGTCATGATGCCATGGTACTCTACCCAGGGTGACAGAGTGAGATTCTGTCTCAAAAAAGAAAGGAAAGAAAGAGAAAGAAAAGAGGGAGAGAGAAAAGAAAAGAGAGAGAATGAACATTTCAGTTTTTCAGTATGTGACATTTATTTTTTGCCCATTTCTCTCTTCCAGAAATGGTTTAAGCAGCGGCTGGCCCAGTGGCGGCGCTCGGAAGGCCTGCCTTCGGAGTGCAGGTCCGTCACAGACTGAGATGGCAGACAGCTACAGCGTGCACCCGTGACGTCCATCTCCTGTTTCCTCAGTTTAACCAAGCTGTTGAGGTTCTCCAGTGTGGAATCGTTCTGTTGCTAGCTGTCCTACTATTTAACGCAGCATTGTATTTTTTTAATGTACATGTAACTGGGAAAGTAAATAACAATAGGAAGGTATGTGCAACTTCTGTGTGAAGCAGTGTCTTGGCTAGAAGAGTTGTGGCTTGAATTTCTCTTTTGGTCATGATGATCAAGAGGTCTGAAAATCTTCTGAGTTTGCCTTTGACCATGACCTCCCAGTAAACAATTTGTTTTCACCATTCGTTTCAGAGCAATCCAAGCCTTTGTTGGAAAGACGGTATGATGGAGAGGGAAAAGCGTTTCCTTCTGAATCTCCTTCCCTAAGTCCTTTTCCTGATTTCCTTTCCTCCTCAACCACAGTGATGGCTGAGTGAGGACGCAGATGGCTCTCTGAGTCATTTCAAATTTCACAAAACAGTTCTTTGGATTATCGCTGCATAACTTGAAAAGAACCCAGTTAGGCTAGATGACAGAAATTCCAACTGGCAAAAAAAGCAAGTAACTGAGAAAAACATCGGCAAGAAATCCTCCAATTTACCTTATTTAAATGCCATTGGTTAAATTTATTTTGCTAAATAAACTGAACTGCTGTTTGGCTCTCAAATGATATTCTAAATAAAACTTTAACTTTTTGTTGAAAATGCACTGAGTGCCCTGCAGATTTTTTAACTCACTAATGAACATATCAAAGAGAAACACACTAGCTGCTATGTGGTAGATTTGACCAGAAAGTGGTTGTTCCCCAAGCCCTTCTGGTCCATAATATGTGTCCATGACCAGCCTCATCAGCATTAGCTTCAAGCCTGTGAGAAGTCCAGACTGTCAGATCCCAATCAGAATCTACATTTTAACAAGACCACCAAATGGTTTGTACGTTCGTGAAAGATTGAACAGTATTGTTCTAACAAAGTCTGCACTTAAATTGCATGCGTTTGCTGTAGCACCATAAATGTCTGCTGTGGTCTGAATGTATCCCCCCAAATTCGTATGTTGACACTTAGTTTCCAACACAATAGTATCAGGAGGTGGGGCCTTTGGGAGGTAATTAGGTCATGAGGGCTCAACCCTCAGGAATAGGATTAGTGCCCTTATAAAAAGAGGCCTGAAGAAGCTTGTTTGCCCCTTTTGCTATCTGAGCATACAAACCATTTGGTAATCTTGTTAAAATGTAGATTCTGATTGGGATCTGATATATAGAAAGCTCCATCTATGAGGAATGGGCCCTCACTAGGTTGAGGGCACACCAAAATCTGCTGGCACCTTGATCTTGGACTTCCCAGACTCCAGAACTATGAGCAACACATTGGTGTTGTTTATATAATAAATTTCTCTAAGGCAGTGGTTCTTAACCTTCCTAATGCTGTAGCCCTTTAATACAGTTCCTGTTGATTGTGACCCACAGGTTGAGAACCGCTGCTCTAAGGCATTTTGTTATAGCAGTCAAACACACTAAGACACCATCCTAACAGAGTATTACTTAAGATTGTGTTTATTGCATGAAATAGTAACTTGATTGCAATGGATTAAAACACAGGCTTTTTTTGTTTGCTTAAGTGATTATTTCTACATCAGTGATGGGTAGGTAACCCAGGCCTGTTAGAGTGCCTCCCTGATGTTGTCAAGGAGCTGGGGGTCATTCTGTCTTTCCATGTTGCTAGCTTCAGCACATAGCTATGTGATCAGGGGTACAAGCTAGATACCTGGACAATGAGTTGCAGTTCTAGCAAAAAAAGAGAAAGAGGAGACAGAGAGAGAGAAAGAAAGAGAGAAAACAATGGGCAAATGCCCGCTAACACTTTCCCTTTAAAAAGGTTTCCTGGAAACCTAGTAACTTTTCCCTACATCTCATTGGCCAGAGATGGGCATTCCTAACTGCAAGGAAGTCTGGGAATGTGAACCTTTGTAATCAGGCAATTGCTGCCTTGAGCAAAGTCAGGGTCCAGTTGGTGAGGAAGAAAGTGAAGGTGGACATGGGAAAGGCCATTGGCCATGTCTGGAATCCAGCCTGGAATGATGCTGGCGGACACCTCTGGACTCCTAAACACAGTGCAGACACAGTCTTTCCAGTTAGTTAAAAAAAAATCTGAAAAGTACAAACACTACCAATTATTTAGATTAGAGATGTTTACAGGATCCCATTAAAACATCCTTGGGCAAGCTTCCTCTTCCTCTACCTTGAAACATTTGCTCTGAAAACAAGTCCACAATGAGGCCTGCAGAGCCTGAACAGAGAAGCCTTGCATCTGGCACAATCCCCTGCAGTCTGATCCGGCTGGTCTGAACATCTGTCATCTCCGAGGCTGGATGCTGGCTTCACTTTCTGGGATAAAAGAAGGGTGAAGGAGAGGATGAGGCAGAGCTGAGTATATCTGATAAATACCTACAAATAGAGAGCATTTTACACCTTTCAAAACACTTTCATAGATGCTGGCTACTGGGCAGGAAGGAAATAGGACTGCGAATACAACCGTGAACAAAGCAGACCCAGGCAGAGCCCGTGTCAGGCAATGAGAGGGATGGTAAGACAGGTGTGAGGCCCAGGTCTTCCCAGCACGCCAGAGACATGATTCATAACTGATCCAGGCGCTAGATGTGTTGCCTCACACCTGTAAACCTAGCATTTTGGGAGGCCAAGGCAGGAAGGTCCCTTGAGCTCAGGAATTCCAGACCAGCCTGAGCAAGAACAAAAGCATGTCTCTGCTAAAAAACAGAAAAATTAGCTAGGTGGGGTGGGCCTCTAGTCCCAGCTACTCAGGAGGCTGAGGCAGGAGGATCGTTTAAGCCCGGAGTTGGAGGTTGCAGTGAGCTGTGATGATGCTGCTGTGCTCTAGCCAGAGTGATAGAACGAGACCCTGTCTCAAAAAAAAAGTTATCTAGGTCAAGAATAGTTAACGAGGTGGGCAGAGAGTGTGCCCTTAGCCCAGAAGCCCCAGTTATGGGCAAAGGATCACTTCCTGTGCCCCACAGTCTGGGGTCTTTGGATGGCATGTGATAGGAGAGAATGGAGATTCAGTGTTGTTTTAAATGCAAATTTCTTACCCAAAGTAATATCTTTTAGTTTGCTTTTTCAGCTGTGAAACAAAGCTAGCAATAGTCTACTAAATTAAATAAAGCACTTTGTAAATAGTAACAATAATGACTAATGCTACAAAGTGCTAATGATGACACCCAGGTAAGTCTTAATCAGAACCCAGAGCCCTGAGATTTATTACAGGAGTCTCTTGTGAACACCCAAGGTCATACCCCAAAGCGATGATACTCACCCTAGACCTAGGAGCATTGCACAGGGTGCTGTCTGAACCCGCGTCCGAGTTCTACGGTTGCGGACGCTGTTGGTTAGGGGGACTGATAATCATTCCCAAGCCCCTTTTCTGTTGCCTCCTTTCTCTAGCGAGGCTGTAACATGTGAAAAAATGAAATGCTCGCCCTTCCATCTTCCCCAGAAGCTGTGATGGTCAGTGATACAGTCTGGCCAATGATGAGCAGGTTGAAGATGTCGGTCCAAGGCTTTGGGGAAGGTTTTTGCATTTCTTTTTTCTTTCTTGTTTTATAAAGTTTATTGGAAAAGATAAAGATAGATTCACGGAGTAAGAGCAAGATACAGGTTTACAGAGCTGTAGACAGCGAGCGGGCCCCCTGGTCAAGACGAGGAAAAGGCAAAGAGGCCGCGCTTCTTGATAAAAGGAACATGGGCAGCACGCTCTGTTCTTTCCCCCTTTCTTGCCTGGAACCAGTTTTATTTGTTCATTGGAGAAGAGAGATAAGCAAAAAGAACGAAACAATAAAACGAATGAAGCCCACAGAGATGACCCGTGATCCCACGCCCGGAGGGAACTGCCTGTTCAGCTTATTATTGTGGGGTCCACAGGGCAGGAAGGCAGGTTGTTTGTTCACATAGACATGGGAAAGTAGAGAAAGAAACCTATCATTTTAGAAACCAGCTGCAGTTTGGACCATGGCTCCAAGAGGAGAGGAGAATTCTTCCTAAGGAAGACGTTGGCTTTCCTGTTTAGGAAACCTCGGCTCAGCGCCTGTGGCTCAACAGGCTAAGGCGCCAGCCACGTACACCTGAGCTGGCGGGTTCGAATCCAGCCCGGGTCTGCCCAACAACAACGACGGCTGCAACCAAAAAATGGCTGGGTGTTATGGCGGGTGCCTGTAGTCCCAGCTACTTGGGAGGCAGAGGCAGGAGACTCGCTTGAGCCCAGGAATTGGAGGTTGCTGTGAGCTGTGATGCCATGGCACTCTATCCAGGGTGACAGCTTGAGTCTCTGTCTCAAAAGAAAAAAAAAAACCTTTATCCAACTAGCAAGACATAGTGGCTCACACCTGCAATTTCAGCTCCTGGGGAGGCTGAGGCAAGAGGACTGCTCAAGCCCAAGAGTTTGAGTTTGCTGTGAGCTATGACTTCATTGCACTTTACCCATGGTGAGAGTGTGAGATTCTACCTCAAATAAATAAATAAATAAATGCTGTCAATTCTACCCTTTAAATTATCTCCAGGGGTGGCACCTGTGGCTCAAAGGAGTAGGGCACTGGCCCCACATGCTAGAGGTGGCGGGTTCAAACTCAGCCCTAGCCAAAACTGCAAAAAAAAAAAAAGTAGCCAGGCATTTTGGCAGGTGCCTGTAGTCCCAGCTACTCAGGAGGCTGAGGCAAGAGAATTGCCTAAGCCCAAGAGCTGGAGGTTGCTGTGAGCTGTGATGCCACAGCCCTCTTAAAAAAAAAAAAATTATCTTCAGAATTTGGTCATTTATCTGCAGTTGTATGCTTCCATTCTCACCAGAGCCACCCACATTACTGCTTGCCTGGGCAATTACAAAGCCTTTGAATTAATTACAATACAGATCAGGCTGCAATGTTAGAGTCCCCAAAATATGGTGTTGTACACAAGATAGCAAATTGCTTATTTCTCGCATGTGAACTGTGTAGAAGTAGTCCAGTGTGGTATAGTCAGTCTACAATGTCAAAGGCCCTGGCTCCTCAGGGCTCACGGCTCCAGTTGCCCCCATCATGCCTGTGAGATTGTAGCCTGTGAAACAGGAAGAAGGAAGTAATGGGAAAGAAGGCCCACTCCTTTAAAAACATGACCTGAAAAACGTAACTATGTGAGGTGATGGATATGTCATTTGGATTGAGGCAATCATTATATGATGCATACAAAAGTCAAAACAACATATTGTACAGCTGAAATACTATATATAATCTTTTTTTTTTTTTTTTTGAGACAGAGTCTCACTATGTCACCCTTGGTAGAGTGCTGTGGTGTCACAGCTCACAACAATCTCAAACTCTTGGACTCAAATGATTGTCTTGCCTCAGTCTCCCTTGTAGCTGGACTGCCACAGGCACCTGCCACAATGCCTGGCTGTTTTTTTGTTTGTTTACCAGGGGTGGGCTGGGTGCATGTGGCCGGCACCCTAACTGCTGAGCTACAGGAGCCAAGCCCATATACAATTTTTATTTGACAATTATATCTCAATAATTTTTTTTTTTTTTTTTTTGTAGAGACAGAGTCTCACTTTATCGCGCTTGGTAGAGTGCCGTGGCGTCACACAGCTCACAGCAACCTCCAACTCCTAGGCTTAGGCGATTCTCTTGCCTCAGCCTCCTGAGTAGCTGGGACTACAGGTGCCTGCCACAACGCCCGGCTAAACATCTCAATAAATTTGAGGGAAACTCCCCAGCACAGTGCCCAACTGTGCTGAGCCCTAAAGTTCATGACCTGAAAGTTGCAGATATTACTTCTGTTCACATCTCATTTACGGGCATTTTGCCTCATGGCTGCACTTAGTTGCAGAGGAGATTGGGAAATGTAGTCCTTTCTGTGCAGCCCTGTCCCCTGAGGAAGGAGAGGATGAATTTGGGAGGAAAACTGTGGCTCTGCCAGGTTTTCCTGCTTCGGCTCATAGGTTGTTCTCAACACAGTGGCCAGAGTAGTCTTGTTAAGTCAGAATGAGTCACTCTTCCATTCAGAACCCTCTAATGACTTCTGATCTTAGAAAGAAATCTATGGTCTACAAGGCCCCACATAGTTTGAGCACCAATTTCTCTCTGCTCTCATCTATGTGTCTCCCCTGTGCCTGTTCCAGCCATGCTAGACTGCTTGCAAAATGCCACCACCTCAGTGCTTTTGCAGTTGCTAGCCCCTCTGCCTGTGATACTTTTTTTTTTTTTAGACAGAGTCTCAAGCTGTCACCTGTGTAGAGTGCCATGGCATCATAGTTCACAGCAACCTCCAACTCTTGGGCTCAAGCGATCTTCTTGCCTCGGTTTTTCTATTTTTTAGTAGAAATGGGATCTCCATTTTTGCTCAGGCTGGTCTCAAACTTGTAAGTTCAAGCAATCCACCTGCCTTGGCCTCCCAAGAGTGGTAGGATTATAGGCGTGAGCCATCGCACCTGGTCCTGATGCCCATTTCTTTTATTTTTTTCTTTTTTTATAGGATCTCACTCTGTCACCCCAGCTAGAGTGTAGTGGCATCATCATAGCTCACTGCAACCCCCAATTCCTGGGCTCAAGCAATCTTCCTTCTTCAGTCGCCTGAGTAGCTAGGACTACAGGAATGCACCACCATACTTGGCTAAATTTTCTATTTTTTGTAGGGATGAGGATCTTGCTCTTGCTCAAGTTGGTCTCAAACTCCTGGCTTAAAGCAATCCTCCCTGACTTGGCCTCCCGAAGTGCTGGGATTACAGGTGTTAGCCACCATATCCAGGCAGGACCCATTTCTTGATCTCTGTTGTGGTTCCAGTTTGGAAACAAGAGATTTCTTAATTTTTTGCTTCTGGGAGCACCTTTCAGCTCAATTTATCAAACGCTCATTAGACATCTAGTATGGTAGATATAAAAGGAGAATAGTCTATAGACCATTACTGGCTCTCAGGACATTTACAGGTTGGTTAGAAGCCTAGATGTTTGTTCTCCTTTTTCTTTGCAAGTGTGACCATTCTGGTGTTTGATAAAAGATCAGGGAAAGAGTGGCTTCTCTTTTTTAGGGTGGCACCATGAACTAGTGAGGATTGGGTAGGGAAGATGTTATGAAAAGAAGCTGCCCCAATATAGCTTATAGTTCTAGGTTGTAGTGGGCTTTTTCCTATTACCACTCAGGGCTGGTCTGCTTAAGATATAGTTTGGGGGCGGCTCCTGTGGCTCAGCGAGTAGGGCACCGGCCCCATATACCGAAGGTGGTGGGTTTAAGCCCGGCCTCGGCTGAACTGCAAAACAAAAAAATAGCCGGGCGCTGTGGCGGGCGCCTGTAGTCCCAGCTACTCGGGAGGCTGAGGCAAGAGAATCGCTTAAGCCCAAGAGCTGGAGGTTGCTGTGAGCAGTGTGATGCCACAGCACTCTACCCAGGGCGATAAATTGAGACTCTGTCTCTACAAAAAAAAAAAAAAAAGAATAAAGGATGACTCCCAGGTTTCTAGTTTGGGTTACTGGAAAGACAGTGGTATCCCCAAGAGGAAACAGAAGAGAGAAAGGGGGAACAAAAAGAGAAAGGGTGACACGAGATGTGCTCAGTGAGCGTGAGGTACCCATGGGACACTCAGAGGAGATGGGGCTGCTGACTGTGGTAGTGTGACCAGCAGACAGAGATCTGGAGGTCAAGCCTATGGAGGTGGCC
>CAUYON010011835.1:0-31691 GCA_963573935.1 Arctocebus calabarensis | reverse complement strand
CTTGAGCCCAGGAATTGGAGGTTGCTGTGAGCTGTAATGCCATGACACTCTACCCAGAGCGACAGCTTGAGGCTCTGTCTCAAAAAAAAAAATCTGTTGCTTGTCTATACACCAATAACAATCTACCCAAGAACTAAATCAAGAAGGCAGTCCTATTTACAACAGCTACGGAAAAAAAAAAACTCTACAAATATATTTTTCCTGGTTGCTTAATGGTTAGGAAAATAATAATAATGATAACAATTTTTCGAGGAATATATTTAACCAAGGAAGTGAAAGAATCTATACAAGGAAAACTATAAAACATTGATGAAATAAATTAGAGATAACATACACAAAAGAGGATAAACATCCATGTTCATGCATTGAAAGAATTAATATCATTTAAATGCTCATAGCAATCTATAGATTCAATCTGATCCCTATCAAAATACCAATATCATTTTTCAAAGAAATAGGAAAAACTATCCTAAAAATTCATGTGGAACCATAAAAGAACCTGAATAGACAAAGCAATCTTAAGCAAAAAGAACAAAGTTGGAGGCATCACTCCATCTGACTAATTTGCTGGACTTCAAATTATGCAACAAGGCTGTAGTAATCAAAGCAGCACAGTACTGGTATAAAAATAGATCAATGGAATAGGATAAAGAATCAAGAAATAAAGCCACATATTTATAGTGAACTGATCTTGGACAACATTAACAAGAACATACACTGGGAAAGGACATTCTTTTTAATAAACTGCTGAGAAAATTGGATAGCCACATGTACAAAGATGAAACTAGAGCCGTACGCTCACCATATGTAAAAATCAACTCAAGACAGATTAAAACTTTAATGTAAGACCTGAAAATATAAAAAATAGTAGAAGAAAACAGAGAAAATTACTATGCATCTGGCAGATTAACATCCAGAATTTATAAAGAACGCAAACAACTCAATAACCCCCCTCCCAATAATCCCATTTAAAAGTGGACAAAGGATAGCAGGCACCTGTAGTCCCAGCTACTTGAGGCTGAGGCAAGAGAATCATTTAAGCCCAAAAGTTTGAGGGAATTTGAGGTTGCTGTGAGCTGTGACATCATAGCCCTCTACTGAGGGTGACAGAATGAGACTCTGTTTCAAAAAAAAAAAAAGTGGACAAAGGACATGAATAGACTTTTTTTTTTTGTAGAGACAGAATCTCACTTTATCACCCTCAGTAGAGTGCCGTGGCATCACACAGCTCACAGCAACCTCCAACTCCTGGGCTTAGGCGATTCTCTTGCCTCAGCCTCCTGAGTAGCTGGGACTACAAGCGCCCACAACAACGCCCAGCTATTTTTCTGTTTTGCAGTTCTCCCGAGGCCAGGTTTGAACCTGCCACCTTCAGCATATGAGGCCAGCGCCCTACTTGAAGAGCTACAGGTGCTGCCCATGAATAGACATTTTTCAAAAGAAAATAAACAAATGGCCAAAAGGCATATGAAAAAAATGCTCAAAAATCACTAATCATCACATAAATGCAAATTAAATCCACAACAGCATATCATCTTACACTAGTCAGAATGGCTATTAATGAAAAGACAAATAAAAAGATGTTGGTGAGGGTGAGGAGAAAAGAGAACTCTTACCCACTGTGGGAGGGCTCTTAATTAGTACAACCTTTCTGGAAAACAGTATGGAGATTTCTCAAAGACATAAAACTAGAACTACCCTTTGCCAGGAAACCCACTACTAGGTATCTACCCAGAGGAAAAGAAATAAATATATTTAAAAAGATACCTACACTCCTATTTTTATCACAGCACAATTTGCAATAGCTAATATATTCAATCAACCTAAATATACATCATGGATGATTGGCTAAAGAAAATTTGCACACACACACACAACGGAATAGTGTTCAGCCACAAAAAAGAACAAAATCCTGTCTTTTGTAGCAACATAGATGGAACTGGAAGCCATTATCTTAATGAAATAAACACAGAAAGATAAATACTGTGTGTTCTCAGTTACAAGTGTTAGCTAAATTATGCTTACACATGGAAGCAAAGTGTGGAATGTTAGACAATGGAGACTAGGAGAGGTAGAAGAGTTTACAATATGCATTGTTCCTGTGATGATTGCACTTAAGGCCTTGACTTCACCACAGTGCAATAAATATCAAGGTAGCAAAAGTGAAATTTTACTCCTGAATATATACAAATAAAAAATTAAAAAATAAAGAAATTAAATTAAAACAAAGAAAAATCAGACACCTAAATGTCCAGCAAGAGAAGATTATTTAATGGGACTTCCATACAGTGAACACACAGGTAACATGTATGCTACCACCCTTCTGTGGACATTCCATATGAACACACAAAACATATTCCTCTGCCAGATCCTGTGTGTACTAATGAAGAAACACATGATCAAGTGCTGAAAACCAGATTAGCAGAAAAAAGTGAACACCTTGAACAAGGAGCCATGATAGAACAACTTAGCAAAATGTTCTTTACTACTAAGCACCGTTGGTATCCTCGTGGACAGTATCACACTCATCGTAAGAAACTGAATCCTCCAAAGGACGGATGATACTGAGGTTTTCCAGGGAATCGGACAGAAATGTGCCTGATATGCCATTTGAGAAAATGCAATCTGCTATATTCATTAATATGTTATATAGTAAAATGGTAATAATAAAATGCCTTTTCATGTAAAAAAAAAAATTTAAACTCACACCTCCCATACGAACCAGTCCTTTCCCTCCCAAGAGATGAGACTATACTACATACACATCCTGTACTATGTGTAATAGCTAAGAAGTGAAAAAACCTCAACATTCCCCAGCAGCTGCATGGGTAAACAAATCATTAAATACCCCCACTCAGAGTGGTGTGGGCGGGTATTTGGGGTGCCAATCCCCTGTGCAGTTCAGGCTTACTGCTGACTGGAAGCTTTATTCATCACACCAACATTCAATTAACACGTTTTGTATGTTGTCTGAATTATATACCATATTCTTGCAATAAAGTAAACTAGAGGAAAGAAAATGTTATTAAGAAAATCATACGGAAGAGGGGAGGGGGAGGTTGGAGTGGAGGGAGGGTAATTAGTGCATCTAAGGTGCATCTTAGAAGGGTACTGGCGAACCTTACTAAATGCAGAAGACAAATGTCTTCATACAATAACTAAGAAAATGCCATGAAGGCTATGTTACTCGGTTTGATGAAAATAGTTCAGATTGTATATGAAACCAGCACATTGTACCCCTTGATCGCTCTAATGTACACAGCTATGATTTATCAATAAAAACAATTTTTAAAAAAAGGAAAAAAGGAAAATCACAGGGAAGAGAAAATACATTTACAGTTCTGTACTGTATTTATCAATACCGTAAGTTTGCATCATCTATTTATAAACTGAGGTAGCAACCATAGCTGCAGACCTCAATCTACCATCTATTATGGAGCAATTCAGTGTTTTACAGCAATGTGCTGACTTTTCTCTGCTTCTTGGGAGCACTTCCAGCATCACTGCTTCCTGGGTGTTACTTAAGCCTTATAGTATTCCCCTAAACACAACAAAAACTCCTTGAGAACCAAGAGACCACTTTTTCTGTGACATGCAGCTTATTGGGAAGATGAACTGCACACATGGAGATGATCAGGGTCACATCACACATGTAACATGTGAGCTCATGGCAGTGGTAACTGAAGGTGGCCACTAGTTAGTGTTACCAACTATGGAACAACCATAGCAATAGAGTGTGCTAATTAGTGTTACCAGCTGGGAAACAACCACAGACGTACAGTGCATGCTAGTTAGTGTTACCAGCTACAGAATAACCACAGCAGTACAGTGTGCTGGTTAGTGTTGCCAGCTAAGAAACAAAAACAGCAATACAGTGCATGCTAGTTAGTGTTACCAGCTACAGGACAACCACAGAAGTACAGTGTGCTAATTAGTATTACCAGCTATGAACAACCACAGCAGTACAGTGTACTAGTTAGTGTTACCAGCTATGGAACAACCACAGCAGTACAGTGCATGCTAGTTAGTGTTACCAGCTACGGAACAACCACAGCAATACAGTGCACCCTAGTTAACCACAGCAGTAGTGTTAACCAGCTGGGAAACAACTACAGCAGTACAACATGCTAGTTAGTGTTAACCAACTGGGAAACAACCATGGCAGTAAAGCATACTAGTTAGTGTTACCAGCTGGGAAAGAACCATAGCAGTACAGTGTACTAGTTAGTGTTAATCAGCTGGGAAATGACCACAGCAGTATAGTACATGCTAGCCAGCGTTACCAGCTATGATTCACAGCTATACTTTTATGTTTGTTATATTCTCTCACCTGAGAACAGCGTCATGCACGGTCCATAAGTGTGTCTATAAGTTTTGATAAGTTTTAACTTTTTATAATAGATTTGTATTTATTTTATGGTAGTAAAGAATAAAACAGACTACCATCTTCATATATTTTATATATTTGTGATATATCTTTTTCTTAATTTTCAATTTTTTTAGTTCGTCCACAAGCTTTTCTAAATTATCATAATTGGCTCCATGAACAAAAATGCTTTTTTTGTACTTCTCATGTTCAACTTCTCTGGCCACTAAGATTCACTGACCAGAACTTTTCAACTTTGTTTCACTAAACCATTTCCTTTTGAGATGTTTTTCCTCCAGAAACGGCAGAGCCTCCTTGCAGCCACAGTGTAAGGACAAGGCCTTCCACCATCTGCTGTCTCACAGCCCCCGCAGATTGTGTCCAAGGACTGCCTGAGCTGCCTCCTCCCTTCATCCTGCCTGCACACATAGCAGTAACAATGACCAGTATTAACCCCCGACTCTTTACACTACTATAATCCCCCTGGGGGACTTACTGCCATCTTTTCATCATGTGGCATATGTGCTAGCATAATTTCTCATTGTGCTTGTGTTCTGGCACTCTGCCCCACACAGGTGACAACATTCACTCATTTCACACATACATTATTTCAACTCTGAAAAAATGCTGAATCCATCAGTTGAGGAGGCAGATTTGAGACCATCCTCCCCATTAAATCTCCCTTCTTCCTTGATAATCCTCATTGTCTCAGTAATTGGCTTTCTGTGCAGTGAGTAATAGAGAAACCTCCTGAAGTTTCATTAATATTGCTATAGATCTCCAAAACAACTTTCTAGTATATTTATTTTTTAAAAATCTATGTGCAGGCTGGGCTGGGCACCCGTAGCTCAATGGTTAGAGTATGGCCCCATGCACTGGGGGCGGTGGGTTTGAACCCGGCCCAGGCCTGCTAGACAAAATAAATAAATAAATAAACAATCCATGTGCAATTAAAACCTGTGTTGTTCAAAGGTCAATTGTGGGGCTGGGTGCAGTGGCTCACATCTGCAATCCCCCAACTGTTTGGGGGGCCGAGGCAGGTGGACTGCCTGAGTTCAGGAGCTGGAGATCAGCCTAAGCAAGAGTGAGACTCTGTCTCTACTAAAAATAGAAAAACCAGCCGGGTGTTGTGATGGCTACTCAGAAGGCTGAGGCAAGAGGTTCTCTTGCGCCCAGGAGTTTGAGGTTGCTGTGAGCTGTGATGTCATAGCACTCTACCTAGGGTGACAAAGTGAGACTTTGTCTCAAAAAAAAAACAAAAAAAAAGGGTCAACTGTGTTATTCAGTAATGAAAACAAAGGAACTATTGCTGTGAACAAACAACACAGATGAATCTAAATGTAATTATGTTGGCTAAAAGCAACCAGACCAAGAAAGTATCTTCCATATTATCCCATTTATATAAAATTCCAGAAAATGTAAAACTCATCCGCAGAGGGAAAGTGGATCAGTGGCTGCCTGGTGTTGGGGGAGGAGGACAGCCACCAGAAATTCATCCATCACCCTGAGAGGGTGGTTCCTGGTACCCATGATCAATCTTTGGAAATAGGTACATTTCCAATCTATCGTACATCAGTTACACATCAATAAAGCTGTTTAAACACAGATGACAAATGAATAAATAACTATTCTCATGAAGTCTCTAAATCTAGGAAATCTAGGAACAGAGTGATTTGTTAATTGAGATCAAGGAGATGCAATCTGCAAAAGTCTCACTGTTGAAAGCACCAATGGCCAAATTACCAACATCTTCAACAAAGGATTTCAAGGACAAAGAAAAGATGACAAGGCAATCTATAAAGAGATTCATCAGCAATTACAATGACCTCTCATAAAGAAAAAAGGTGGGCAGAGAAAGGGACAGGAGGGGAAGGAAGGGGGGAAGGGAAAGGGGAGAGGAAGGTGAAGAAGAGGAGGAAGGTAGGGAAGGGGAGCGAAGGAGGGCGGAGGACGAGGCCAAGAAAAGGGGAAGAGGAAAAAGGAAGGGGAGGAGAGAAAGAGGGTAGCCACTTTACCATTCAGCAAGTGCCAGGAAGGATTCTGGCATCTTCATAGTCAATGTACTTCGGTGCAGGTTCTGTTTATACAAACTCCTGGAAAATGTAGCCACTCTACAGTGATGGCATCAGGGCTGGCCTGGGTGATCTGGCCACAGAAAAATGACTGGAAAAGCCCAGGGGTGAGTTCTGAACAGCATACTTTCATCTTTGTAATTTTTTACATTGCTCAAATTTCTTTATGGAACAGTCAAGTATAAGTTTTACAAATACAATAAAGTTATTTTTTAATTGTTTTAAGGGAATACAGCTATGTAACTGATAAAAGAACATTTGTTTTACTTTTATTAACAGTAAACAAATGTTTATTGTCCTGTCCTCAGTATTTCATGAATTTACTTGTGACTGGGATGGAGCTTGTGGCCAGAACCAGGCACTAATCAGTTAGGATGCAGGGACAAGACAGGGACCAGGGCAGGTGCCCTTGGCACTAAACAGTCATGACGCAAGGATAAGAGTCTCTGCCTTTAGGGAAGGTGGCCGGGCTCCTCAGAGGATGGCACAGACAAGCCATCCTGGGCCACCCTGCTGCCCCACTCCAGGTGTGTGGGCCCTGGCTGTGTGGGACACACTAGGGACACGTGTACGGGGACTCTGACATGCCAAGTGTGGGATTTCTTCTTATTTTTTTTTTTTTGTAAAGATAGTCTCACTTTATCGCCCTCAGTAGAGTGCTGTTCCATCACAGCTCACAGCAACCTCCAACTCCTGGGCTTAGGAGATTCTCTTGCCTCAGCCTCTCGAGTAGCTGGGACTACAGGCGCCTGCCACAACACCTGGCTATTTTTTGTTTTAGTTCGGCCAGGGCCAGATTTGAACCCAACACTCTTGGTATATGGGGCCGGTGCCCTACTCACTGAGCCACAGGTGCCACCCCAAGTGTGGGATTTCTGACCGCCCCATCCAGCACTCCATGGTGATGTTGTCTCCTGGGTCAGACGTCTAATTGGCACTGTTAGGCCATGACAAAGCCAGTGTCTGTCTGTACCACGCTACTGGCATTTCGCACGGCCCCGTCAGCAGCGTGTGAAGATGCAAAGACCATGCCCCGATGTCAGAAGCAAAGGCTACACATACAGACAGGAGGCAGGAAGCTGGCTCTGGGAGGGACCTAAACTGTCGTGCATGAAACAGATGTGTCTGCAACGAGGACAGATGGGCCACTGAGAGCTACCTGGGTCAGAAGCTGGTTGGGTGCCAGCTGGTTGATCCAGCGCGTGTACCGTTCAGTGGAGTTGGGGGGATCTCTGCTCACACAGCAGCCTATAATCTGTGAAAAACAACCACAAACAGCAGGTAAGAGAAGACTGTGCAGGCAGCATGTGCACTCAGCCCGCTCATGTATACCCCACGCTGCTTTGAGGTACAGGTGCAGAGAGGATCTCACTGTCAAGCCAGGAGGAATTCCTAGAGCGCAGGGGGTGGGGTAGGGTAGACAGCTGTCCAGCCCAGAGATAGGCAGGAACTCAGCATTACTGGACCCACGCAGCAATGCTGAGTAGCATCTAAGCAGTGAATAGCTGACGCTTCCCTTGGTGGAATTAAGAATATGACACATACATTTCCTCCTTAATGTACTGAAATTAAAATAATCCATATACACGGTCCAAAATACCCACATGTTATGTCCAATGACTTACTTCTTGAACCATATCTCAAAGCGGATGACACAAATTGCCACCATGGCCTTGGGCAGCAAGTCTGAACATCCTCCCTTTAGCCTCAGGAAATCCCATCCCCAAATAAAGAGGCACCCACTAGGAACTCAGTGCCCTAAAGTGGCCTCAAGCCCCCTCTCCCTGGACCACCGAGTAACCCCCTAAGAACACGTTTTCTTAGTGTCCCCACATACCTCTCTGCTTCCTGCCAATTACCACTGTGACATTACACAAGCTCAGCAGCATCCTTCCCACCTCCATCCACCCTCTGCCCAGCCTCTGCCTCCCCTTGCTGTGGACACGACCCATCTCACTGCCAGTCACCCCTTCTGCTCCTGCACTAGCCTCTGGCTCTGTCTGCTCCTGCCCCACCTGCCACAGCACCCTGCAATCTGGAGCAGTCACTTGTACTCTTGCTGTAGGACACTCCTGCGGTATGTCCAAATATCTCTAAGATGTTCAGACATGGAAGATCAGGTCCTGCAGTCTGAGGTCTGTACATCAAAGGTCAGGCTCAAAGGCCAGCTGCACAGGTGGGAGCTGGCTGGTTACAGGGAAGCCAAGCACTCTCCCCCCGGCTGGGGAAGGTACTAAGCCTGTCTACATGCTACAGAGCCCACCCGGCGAAGACCCAGGGCTGTCCAGAGCCTGCCTGAGCTGACACTTTTGTAGCAGAGCCCCTGGCCACCTCGCCGAGCAACCAGGAAACCTAAACGTGCCCAGAGAGCATCAGTGAGCACATCTGCTGGCCAAAACATGAGCTATGCCCAGGTAGTTGGTGTCTTCAATTTTACTCCAAAACACGCAGCATTTATATGCAATGAGTGAGTGGTTTGTGTTAATGCAGTAATAAAGAGTTTGGAGGAGGTTTTTGCTCGCTTGCATTTTTTTGTTGTTGGTTTAAATTAAACTTATTTTTTAAAAAATTATGGATTCACATGCAGTGATAATTCAGAGATAATCTTGAGAAGTCCCATGCTCTGACTTGCTGGCTCTTGGGAGACTGTGTGCATGGGTACCAGGAAGAGCATGGAGGTACTGGTACGGACTGCATACACCACAAAGCCTGTACAGCTCCTGCCACAGCCACACATGTGGTCCAGTGCTGCAGTTCTGCCCTTCCTACAACCTGCACAGTGGGACATGGTGTGCAGCTTTCTGTGGAGGCTTCCATCCCACCTCAGGCTGCTGTGTGGGGGCAGCCAGTTCTGCAGAGCAGAAGGATCACAGCTTGTCCATTTACCTCGCAGGGTATCCAGGCTGTTTCCAGCTTGGAATCTGCTATGATCATTCACGCACGTAAGTTTTCATGCTGGCACTTGGCGCTGTCACTGCTGTCCCCTCAGCCAACCTGAGGGCCCCTCACCACAGATGGACATGTGCTGTAAATGGCATAGGTGAGCCTCTCCTCCTGGTTACTTGCCAACTGTAGATCTTTAGCGAGATGAGTTTTCCTATCTTTTGCCCATTTTGTGACTAGACTAAAATGTACGTGGCCATAGCTGTGTACTTTTATATGCTGCTGAATTCCATGTGTGAACCTTTTCTCTCTCTCCTAAAGACAGTGAGAGGCCAGGACAGTTCCCAAATTACCATCTTGCTCAGCGAGGAGGTTCCCCACACCTGACTGGATGGAGACACAAATTGTCTACTGCATCTGTTTTCTGGTCTTGTCCATGCTGGCTTGCATGTCATTACTGAATACAAAAGATTTTGAGGGGGGAAAAAAGGAAAATGTTGATCAAAAGCTGTGAAGTAGAAACCCTATTTCGAAGGTATTCCCAAATGTGAAGATAAAGATGCTTAACTTGTGTACATGAACGAGGCTCCAAGAGCTGGGACAGGACATAGGGCACCTGCTCTGTTGGGACCTCTGCTTCCAACTAGCAGTGTGAGAGGCTCCTCTTGGGCAAGGGGTCCTCCCTTCATCACACCTTCTCAGTTTCATACTTCTGGGGAAAGTAACAGGCATGCTGGGGGAGGCTCATACTCAGACAGAGCACGGGGTCCTGTGAAACTCGGGACTAACCTGCAACAAGCCACGCGCACTAATCTAGCAAAGGAGAGGACCTCTGCTGGCTTGGACACTTCCAAATTCCTCTTCTTGATGCTGAGAAGGCACCAAGCTCTTCCCTGGAGGGTGAGGACCCTCCATCCTGAGAGATCAGCTACTCTTCCCATTAGCACCGGGCTGCCCAGCCCACCATGCCAGCTGTACACTCCTCTGCGCCACAGCAACCCACACCGCATGGTTCATCCACATGGGACTTCAGTGCCCAGCTCACCATGCCAGCTGCACACTCCTCTGTGCCAAGCAACCCACACTGCGTGGTTCATCCACATGGGACTTCAGACTGTGAACCCTGAGCCCAGCACTACGCCTGGCATTTGGGGGGCGGGGTGCTCTGCAAACAGACACTGAAGGAAAGGGGCATGTGCCCACTCTTCCATATTCTGGATGCGGCCACTGGTGTAGGGCTCTCCTGAGGCTTTGACAGCTGAGCAGAGCAGAGCATCTGCCAACAGGCACAGAGAGCACAGGTCCCAGGAGCAGATCCCAAGCAACTCTGAGGCTCTTGAACGTGTGGTGTGTGACTATGGTCAGTGCCGAAGCTGGAAACAGCCCAGGCCAGAACACTGGAAAAAAAGAGTACCAAAACTAGACAGGAGGGCAGGCAACTCAGCAGTCTGCATTCTTCATTGCTACCACACCTCCATCCTGCCTGACACCTGCCCTGAGGCTGGCACGGGGGTCGAGGTGGGGGTGGGGGGGGGGAGGGTGGGGAGGTGTGGAGGTGTGGGGAGCTCCCAGCAGACTCTCCCACTGGGCTTGTCCTCCCAAATGGCCCCAGGCCATGAGGAAGGAGGTACATGCTTGGTGCTCCCACAGCCGAGGGCTATATAGGCCTCTGGGTGGGCCGGACTGCTGAGGCCCGCTGCAGGCAGCCACCAAGGGCCTGTACAAAGAATTCAGACCCAGGAGTGAGCCCCCACTCACCACACCATACTGCTCCATGAAGCCTGGGGAGTCAATGATGGGAAGGCCAGGTTGCAGGATTGCAGGGATGCCCAGCAGGATGGGCTCAAGGGCAGAGCGAGTCCTGGGGACAGCAAGGTGCCCGGTTCCAAAGGCACCTAGTGAAGACCACACTAGGTCACAGGGCTGGGCAAGCGTCTGTCACCGGCTCAGCCATGGGAGGGGCCCTGGGGACTTGTGACAATGTAGGCAGAAGTATACCAGGAAGTGAGAACCAGAAAACATGCTTATTCTCAGAAAAATGCCTCTCAGGCACAGGCCTGAGAATTCAGCTTGAAAACAAGATGAAGGGAAAAAGGAAAATGGTTGTAATTTTGACACTAATATCAACTCCTCTTGGGCTGACAATTTGAGTTAAACGCCCTGCTGTCCTCAAGGAATCACTACATTTGGGTGCTCCAAGGCAGTGTCCCTTGGGAGACACCTCACTTCCCATCTACAGTGTCCTGTGGTCACCATGAGCTTCTCTGAATGAACACCAGTATGAACCTGTCCTCCTTTGCAGCAGAGGTGACCCAGCAAGTAAGCAAAGCCCTGTATCTAGAACGAAAGAACCCACTGAAAGTGGAATAAGGTGTTGCCAACTTGCTCTCCTCTGAAGAAGGCTTAGAAACAGTTTATGGGAAACCCTTCCCAGCACTCCAAAGTGAGCACTACGTCACCCCCCTCCCCCCACAGACATGGATAGTCAAGTTGACAGTGGGGAATACATCACAGAGAATGGCCTGTGAAAAAAGGGTAAAATGTTTTCTGTCTCTTCAAACCCACCTGACCCTTTTGTTTTGAGAACTAAAACCTACACCCCTGCCTCAGGCCTGGGCGGGAGGGGGGGGAGTGAGGCAGGGCACTGTCTTTCATTCTTTATGCTGTGGAGAAGGCTTGAGAGCTGGAGGTCTCAAGATGGGATGGGGATAAATCTGGGCAGAGGACATGGGATTAGCCCAGATGGGATTGCAGGACTAATCAGAACCTTTAAAAGCTCTGTGCTTCTGTTCAGAAAGGGGACACTGGTATTCTCAGACAGGATTCTGGCAGCCTCCTTATTTGCTGGCAAATTAATAAACTACTCTTTCCTTCTTCTCAAACTGCTGGTCCCTCTTTTTCTGATGTGGCTTCAGGGGACAAGTTCTGAGAATTTGGTAACACCTTTTTGGCACCAGGGCTAGGTTTCATGGCTGCCAATTTTTGCACAGACTGGGGCAGTAGGGATGGTTTTGGGAAGACTCGAGCACACCACACCCACACCTCAGATTATCAGGCATTGGATTCCCATAATGAGCGCCAACTGAGACCCCTTGTTTACAGCAGGGCTCAAGCTCCTGTGAGAATCGAATGCCACCACTGACCTGACAGGAGGCAAACTCAGGCCATGATATGAATGATGGGGAGTGGCTGTCAGTACAGATGAAGCTTCACTTCCCTGCCCATTGCTCACCTCCAGCTGTGTGGCCTTGTTCCTGACAGGCCACAGACTGATACCCATCAGGGGCCCAGAGGTTGGGACCACAGCATTAGGGTGACCCCTGGTGCAGGGGTGCTCCTGGGGGCCCTGGGGTATGTCCAAATGTCCCCTGACCAGCAGACACACTAGTTTCCCCTTGGTGCTCCCTGCAAGCCCAGCATGTCCAGGGCCAGCTCTTATTCCAGAGCAGGTGATGTGATGGCAACAAGTTCCCCCTCATGGCAGCAGCCGTCCCCAGACCATAGCCTGGACTATAGCCATGAGAGACCCCAGGTCACCTTGTCTGGGTATGACTATGTCATCCCTGCCCCCCAAGAACCAAGGACACTGTCAGCACACATCTCATACCCACTTGAGGCCCTAAAAAGGCAAGAATAAATTAGTCTGACAGCTCCCACCTCTCCAAGGGTTGGTTTGGTAAGTTCTGACCCCGACCTGCCTGGGAGATTACCCTCCAGCCTGGCATGGCCTCCCCCAACTCTGGGCACAGAGCAGCCATATGCTCTTGGCTGATGCTCCAGTCCTGCCCCCTAGAGCATCCTCAGAGGAAGGCTCAGAGGGACACAAACAGAGTTTACATAGAATATCTGAAAGTCTTATTTATTTAATTAACACACAGCTTTCCACTGGAGCAGGAACCGAAGCAGAGACACAGAGCTGGCCAACATGGCTGCCCAGATGATAGCGGCTTTGCAT
Organism: Arctocebus calabarensis; assembly: GCA_963573935.1. Classification (NCBI taxonomy): domain Eukaryota; kingdom Metazoa; phylum Chordata; class Mammalia; order Primates; family Lorisidae; genus Arctocebus; species Arctocebus calabarensis. The sequence continues at coordinate 18,415 of CAUYON010011835.1, read as the reverse complement.
TTGGGATGGGTCACCTGCAGCCCCAAGCTGGGGGGCAAGCAGGACCAACCAAGATGTTTCCGACCAGCAAGCTGTGATTTACTGTCCACCAAACACCAAACCCTTTCTTTGTTCTTTCTCTTCACTCTAGGAAATTCCTTCACTTCACTCTTTACAAGCTCATTATGAGATGCATCCTGGGAGATGGGAGTTGGGGAGTTCATACATCCAGGCAGAGAAGAGATACCCCTGTAGTAGGTGGGAGAGGTGAGGCTGTATGTCCAGGTAGGGCACCTGCCCTCCTGGAATGGACAGGGTTCAAGGAGGCTGTGTAGTATTGAAGGGACAGAGAAAATAAGGCTCCGAAGTCCCTGAGGCCCTCTCCCTTCTGACCTGTAAGGTGGAGATGAGGAAGCTCACCTCACAGACTCAGTCTTGGAAGACAGGGAGGTCCTCTCCTTGCTCTCCTGTGCCTCTTGCCCCGTGGCAAGCTGTGCACATGCTGATCACTGATACTGAACATGAGGTTGCCCCATTCCCCCAGGCTAAGTGGATACTCTAACATGGAAAGCAGGCCCCTTCCCCATGCCATCAGCCTTCAAGAGTTCACCTGTCCCTTGGGCAGCGCCTGTGGCTCAGTGAGTGGGGCGCAGGTCCCATGTACCGAGGGTGGTGGGTTCAAACCCGGCCCTGGCTGAACTGCAACAAAAAAATAGCCAGGTGTTGTAGTGGGTGCCTATAGTCCCAGCTACTAGGGAGGCTGAGGCAAGATAATCTCCTAAGCCCAGGAGTTGGAGGTTGCTGTGAGCTGTGACGCCACAGCACTCTTTACTGAGGGTGACAAAGTGAGACTGTCTCTATAAAAACAAACAAACAAACAAAAAAGAGTTCACCTGTCCCAAGGCCATGGGGCGTGGCCTCTCCCCAGGGGGGCTCACCTGTGGGAGGACTAGTCTGGCACCCTCCCTGCTGCCACCACTCCTGCAGCTGTGTGGCTTGTTTCTTGTTCTGTGCCTTTGCTCAGGGGACCTCAAGAGGAAGGCTCCTTCTTCATCACCCTCAGGACTACATAGCAAACATAGGTTTCCCTGAGTCTGTTCCAACTTCTGTTCCAGAACTGCTCTTGGGTCCCAGAAATGAGAATAAATACTATAAAATTATTGAGAATAAATAACATAAAATTTATAGTATAAAATACTATAAATTGTCCCAGAAATGAGAATAAATACTATACTTGGGGTTGCCTCATAATGCTGTAATGTCAAAATCTAAAGGTTCTGCAGTGACTTCCATGTAACTGCCCAATTTATGAAAACTCTCATCAAGGATCTTGCTTCCCCAGCTAAATGGTTTTTCTATAAATGGCCTTAAAAAATAATGACCAAGTATGAGTGTACAGTCAGCATTCATTTCATTCTTTTAGAACAAACTATACAATATAATTGACATAACTACCAACCAGGAACTGCAAATTAAGATTTTTGTAGGTTGTGCATTAAAAAAAAAAAAATCTAGCCACACAATAACAACCTTGCTAGAGCTCACTTTGCTTCAGTGCAACAAACTGTTACGACACACCTAATTTTGGTATAGAAGAGTCTCAGTGTAGAAGAAATGTCCAAATGTTCTACCTATCTATATAGTTGGGAGAAAAATCTGGCTCCAGAGAGCAGTATTTCTCTCCTGAGTGCTGGAATAGAATATCTAGAGGAATTTAATAAAAAGACCTTAAAGTTCTATAACCTAAAACTTTTTAAAAATCTATAAAAATGTAAATCAAGGTCGATGTGGTGGCTCACACCTATAATCCTAGCACTCTGGGAAGCCAAGGTAGGTGGATTGCCTGAGCTCAGGAGTTCGAGACCAGCCTAAGGAAGAGCAAGACCCTGTCTCTAAAAATAGCTGGGTATTGTGGCAGGCACCTGTAGTCCCAGCTACTTGGGAGGCTGAGGCAAGAGGATCACTTGAGCCCAAGAGTTTGAGGTTGCTGTGAGCTAGGACGCACGGCACTCTACTGAGGGCAAAAATGAGAGACTCTATCTCAAAAAAAAGGAAATCAAGGTTGTTTCATTAAGAATTTAAGACAAACTGACACGGTTTTCACCAAATTCCTCAGTAACCCTAAATATTCCAGTTCATTTGAACCTATGCCATGGAGAACTGCCAAAAGCAACTTCATTAATACAGACAATCTCTTTCGTTTTTTCAGTATGGAAATGAAAGATATAGAAATGAAAACATCTGAAAATACCTCATATTCTAAAGTGTCAACATTCAGTACAGAATTCTTTATAAGTTTCTAATGTGTATTTGGAAACTGTCATCTCTAGCTGTATAAAAAAATCACTCTGAACAAAAAATGTGGCACTTTATGTAAAGTGCCTTATGTAAGGATGGCTCAGCCTCATTATACAAATGCACGGTTTCCACCCCATTATACAAATGCACGGTTTCCACCCCAATGGGGCGGGTTCCTGGGCTCAAGCAGGTGTAGGGGTAGGCAAAGGCAGAAAACCAGGGCAGGTCGAGCAGGACACAGCTCTGCACCTTGTCACTCCCCCCTTCCTTGACTTCTGTAAGTAGTAGTGTCACAGCTTTCAGAGCCAATGGAAGAAACTTCTGGAAATCCCAGTCTGCATTTTCTAACATAAACTGCACACAAGAATACACACTGAAGGATTTTCCCCCCATGTTTTTCCTCTTTCTAAAGGAACCAGACCCACCCACCCCCAATACTTACAGTTTGTGCATTGACCCTCCCTTTTCATGTAACTGAAAAATCCCAACTGTGCCTTTGGAGGTAAGGGCAGAAATCCCTGTAACTGATGACCACAGGGCCCAGAGTGCCACGACAGCACCAATAGAGATTGGATGACAGCTTTCCCAACTATTTATTTAACAGCAAGGGGTAAGAAATGAAATATTCTATGCGGGTAAACTTCCAAAACCCGACTTCTGGAGTCTGTGGTAAACAATTGTTATGAATACACACATTTACACATATTTGTGGTTCCTAAACTTAGTTATGTCATGACCCTGTTAAGAATCTGGTGCAAGCTTCAGATTCTCATACCCCCTGAAAAATGTGCTCCCACATAAGCTCCTGCAACCTCCTCTGGGGCCACTGAGCTTCCCAGGACCTTGTATACCATGACAGAGGCAGCCTCGAGGGCCCCTCTGCCCCTGAGAAGGTGGTCTGTGTCTCAGTTTGATTCCTGTTTGTGTTCACCCGCCAGACACATGCCCTGCCTAGACACAATCTGAAACACTCACCATCTGAGACACCCAACCCAAGAAACCCACCTTAGCTGCCCAACCTGAGGCACCTACCTCAGACACGCACCAGAGACAGGCACCAGAGACACATACCTGAGACACATAACCTGAGACACACACCTGAGACTTACAACCTAAGACATGTACCAGAGACACATACCCGAGACACACACCTGAGACCTACAACCTGAGACACGCACCTGAGACACACACCTGAGACACACAAACTGAGACACAATCTGAGACACACATCCTGAGACATGCACCTGAGAAAGACACCTGAGGCAGTCAGGCTCCCAACACCGTGGGGGACCCAACCTGCTTATAGGACCAGGCCATATAAGCACATGCACTTGTGGACGCCATACTGGGCATTCTACTGGGGACAGTAGCGTAACCAAGGGGCCACCCTGGGGTGAGCAGCAGCATACCCGGATGCTCACTACGGTGGTAGGTCAGTTCACGGATTTTTTCTGTGTCTGAACTAGGGGTTTACCATTGTAATTCAAAGGTTTCTTCTAAGACTTTAGTGGGAAGCCCTGAGCTGTCAGGAGCCACAGGGTGGCTGCCACCAGCCTGCGATGGTGGCCTCATGGCTCCTACCTGCAGGGAAGGGACTCTGCAGAAGAAAATGCCCATCTATATGCTCAGGGACAGCCTGCCCCACAGCCTGGCTGGGGGCAGAGGCATGATGACCCATTCTCACAGAGCAGAGCCATAATTGGAGGGTATCTAAATAAGAAAAAGAATTTTTTTTTTTAACTGACACACTACAGCTCTCAGCCTGTTTTCATGTCTAAGGTGCTCTTGAAAATGCTGATTAAAGGGGTGGTGCCTATGGCTCAAAGTGCAGGGCGTCTGCCCCATATGCCAGAGGTCCGCGAGTTCAAAACCAGCCTCGGCCAAAAAAAAAAAAACTGCAAAAAAACCAAACAAACAAACAAAAAAATGCTGATTAAAAATAAGCAAACAGGGCAGTGTCTGTGGCTCAAAGGAGTAGGGCACCGGCCCTATATGTCGGAAGTGGTGGGTTCAAACCCAGCCCTGGCCAAAAACTGCAAAATAAATAAATAAATAAATAAATAAGCAAACAAAACCCTGTGTGCCCATTTGAATAAAGAAGTGCTATCTAAAACAGAGGCATGTTGTTCTTCCAAGGACAACACACAGCGTTTAGAGGTGTACCAGCTGCAAGTCGTTCTCTGTGACTTGTCAATCTTACCAGAGACTAAGGAAAAGTAAGTCTTCATTTAAAAAACCCTCCTGGTAATTTCATCAAAAGATGGTAGCAAGACAGAAAAGATGAGGACTTACGCTCGTTGGGTGCTGGAGGGCAGCAGCATGCTGCAGTCTCACCCTCTGAGGCATCATCACGTCATCCTGCAGCAAAGAGCATGCGTTAGGTCCACAGAAAGCAACTTCTACACACAAGTAAGAGAAGGGCAGACAGCCTGGCGACTGAGCAGGGAGCCCCTGCAGGTCATGTGAGACCACAGGATGTCTGGCAGACCACAAACCTCATTAGCCAAGAGGGTGGGGAGATAAAAGCCTCTGGCTGTCCCCAGTGGGACAAAGGAGGCAGCATGGCCAGAGTCCACACACAGGTCCAGCTGCCATGAGGACAGCTCAGCTGTTTTGGGACACAGTTTGCACCACCCAGGATCCCCCTATGTGGGAAGAAGAAGACACATGTGTACAGGAGCACTGAGCCAGTGCGGGAACAGCTCCGACCACAGACACTGGTGGTGAGTAAACCACACTGTCACCTCTAAACCCCACTCAGCTCTAAAGCTAAACTGCAGCTGTATATAACGTAAGTAAATTTCATATACTTATGTTCAGCAAAAGAAGCAAGAATGTACACAGTATTAATCCCATTTATGTAAATTCAAACTCAAGCAAACTTAGCCATTTTATTCAAGAAATGCACATATAACGCAAACCATAAAGAAAAGCAAGGACATTATGATGCTGACAGTCACAGTGGTGGTGCAGAGGACAGAGGAGGGTAGGACAGTACCAGAGTGTGGGCAACGGGGGCTCCTGACCCAGTGGAAGCCACATGTGCATTTCTTCCATAATTGAGCCATAAAGTGTATATTTATGTTTGTACATTTTTATGTAGGTATATCTTATTTCACAATAAGATAAAGTGTTTTAAATGGAAAAAACAAAGGTTTAAACATTTTACTAAAAGATAAAATGTACCAAACATAAACTAAAAATAATGTCATCAGGAGGCTATCTTTAAATTGAGCAGAAAGATGAACTAAAGACCCACATTTATGTCTCTTAACTCAGAAAAACAATCTTATGAGCATTCTGATAGTACAGCAACCTATGAATAAGGTGTCTGAGATGGGCCCAGTGGGACATGAGAGGAGGAGGGAGAGGAGGAGGAGGGAGAGGAGGGGAGGAAGAGGAGGGGAGGGAGAGGAGGGGAGGTAGGAAGGGAGGAAGAGGAGGGGAGGGAGAGGAGGGGAAGGAGAGGAGGAGAGGGAGAGGAGGGGAGGGAGAGGAGGGGGAGGTAGGAAGGGAGGAAGAGGAGGGGAGGGAGAGGAGGAGGGAGAGGTGGCAGTGAGCTAAAAACCAGCATGTGGCCTTAATGGATACTGCACAGGAAGAGCTTGAGGGGCCAAAGGAGAGGCAGGCAGCTGATGGGGCGCCTGGCCCCACCCAGAAGCAAATCCTCATCTCATCTGCCTCCAACACAAGGGAGATTCATCTCTGGCCTGGAGTCCACACACTAAGGCAACCACATCCCAGGCCCCCTGGACAAGGGCATTACTCATACTTTCTAGAAAGAGGGTCAGCTCAGTACTTGTATTTAGTCGTCCCTCAAAAATATTTGTGGAACCTGGAGGACATTAAGCTACATGACACAAGCCAGGCACAAGTTCTCACTCATAGGCAGAAGCTAGAAATTGATCTCATGGAATGACGGTTACCCAGGGCTGGGCAGGGTGGTGGGGATGAAGAGTTTTTTGTTTTTTGTTTTTTGAGACAGAGCCTCAAGCTGTCACCCTGGATAGAGTGCTGTGGCATCACAGCTCACAGAAACCTCCAGTTCCTGGACTCAAGCGAGTCTCCTGCCTCTGCCTCCCAAGTAGCTGGGACTACAGGCGCCCCCCACAACACCCGGCCATTTTTTGGTTGCAGCAGTCACTGTTGTTTGGCGGGCTGGGCTGGATTCGAACCCGCCAGCTCAGGTGTATGTGCCTGGCGCCTTAACCTGTTGAGCCACAGGCGCTGAGCCAGATGAAGAGATTAATGGCACAAACAGTCAGAAGAATAAGATCCAGCATTCGACAGTACAATAGGACCATTGTAGTTTATAATTTATTATATTTTTCGAAATAGCTACACGATGTGGAATGTTCCCAATGTAAAGAAATGACAGATGTTTGAATGGATGGATAGGCTCATCCATCTGATAGATGTCCCAATTATCCGGATTTGGTCAGTGCATCTTGTATGCAAAATATCACAGGTACCCCATTAATATATACAAATACTACATATCCATTAAAAAGTTTTAAAACCATTTGTAGAACAAATTAATCAATTTTCAATTCATCTCATCATGTACAAAACACTCACATATACTCCTTTTTAATCCCTATCACACTCTTCCATGGCTAGAGAAAGAATAGCAATAATATCCCCATTTGGTGGCTCAGAAGGGTTATGTAATTTGCCCAGAGTCTCACAGCAGTCACGTGTCAAGGTTAAAATTCGACAGAGTGCCATATCTACTGTCATGGTCTTCCGTACATGGTCTTGTTCCCAGCCAAGGATGTGCAGCAGGGGCCCACACTTGTGGGGTGCCTGACCTCACCAGGTTCCCACCACCATGAAGCCACTGGCTTTGCAGGACAGTGGAAGGGCCTTTGAAGTCACAGTTGCAATGCCAGTGAGGTGACAAAACCTGGTGTGGCTGAGGCAAGGTCTTCTAGAAGGTGGCATGTGCTCTGGAGGGAGCCTCTAATACCTGGGGCTGCTTCTCCCATGACCTGGACCTGGGGGCAGGAACTCAGTGGGGGGAAACAGGATGGCACCATCACCTATACCTATAACCCATGAGGAAAGTCGCTGCATCCTGTTCCCTGACTTTATGCTATGGGAGTCCAAGGTATGCAAGAGGGATGCTGCCACCTGGAGACACAGTGATGATGCCGCTCACCTGGGGGCCAAGCAGGGGACTGCAGTGCTGGCTGGGGAACTGAGCCAGCAGTTCAGTCTGGCTCAGTTCCCCAGCCAGAACTGAGGAGGAGGGGAGGCCAGGCAGAGTGTGCCCTGGTATCACCATGGCCTGTGGCCCAGGCCCTTCAGAAATGAAGATTTGGGTCACCCAACAGGCACAGAACCACGACTACCTCCTGAGACATCCCGTGTCCATTTGGAGGATCCCTGCTGGGCCACATCTCTCATTCATACTTGTCTCCTACAGTAACCCTCTGGGGCCGGAAAAACATGTGTGGGAGGCCACAGCACTTCGCAAAGTCTGAGGGCTGGTGGCAGTGCTCAGAACTCACTGATCTTTGATCAGCGCCTCAGGAGCAGGGCAGGCAGAGTGGAAGTGGACAGAGGGTTACAAATACAGCTGCAACCTCCAACCAGGTGCAGAGATGAGGACTTTCAACCGTTGTGCTCACTTTCTCATTTATTATGAATATGCTGTGTGTACGTGTATATAGAGCAAGTAAATGTCTTGTTTTCTTTCCTCTTATTCCCTTATTACATAACACAACACAGCATGAGTATAAATAAATGTTTTGTTTTGTTTTTGAGACAGAGTCTCCCTTTGTTGCCCTTGGTAGAGTGCTGTGACATCACAGCTCACAGCAACCTCCAGCTCTTTAGCTTAGGCGATTCTCTTGCCTCAGCCTCCCGAGTAGCTGGGACTACAGGTACCCGCCACAATGCCTGGCTATTTTTTTTTGTTGTTGTTGCAGTTTGGCTGGGGCTGGGTTCAAACCCGTCACCCTCGGTATATGGGGCTGGTGCCATACTCACTGAGCCACAGGTGCCGCCCTAAATAAATGTTTTATATCAGTATTTAATTATTGTTAATTTTATATCATAGTATTTATATTTCAGGATATAAAGAAAACAGTAAACACCACTCAAAGACTTTTTACTATCTCTTCAGGGAAAGGGAGTGCGCATTCTAGGTTGTATGTGGGATGATGGCCTCACACCATGTGGAATGATGACTTTATTATTATCTATATTTGGAGATTAAATAGCGTTTAAGGAAATGTGTATGATGTCAAGTTGACAAGGGAAAGACTTGTGATGTTAATCATGTGTCAACTAGACTGGCTCAGGTGTCTAGGTAGCTGGTAATGGTTTCTGGGTATGTCCGGGAAGGTGTCTGTGGGCCAGTTTAAATTTGGGTCATACTGAGTGAAGAAGACCGTCCTCCCCAAAGGCAAGGGCAGCACCCTATCTACTGAGGGCGTAACAGAGCAGGAGGTAGAGGAGGGGTGAATTTTTCTCTGAGCTTGAACTGGGACATCCACCTCATGTCCCTGGATAATAGAACTCCTGGTCTTGGGCCTGACAGACCAGGGCTCACAGCAGGGGTCCCACTTCTCAGGCCTTTGGGCTCCTACACCAAGGGCTCTCTTAGGCCCCTAGCCTGCAGACGGCAGGACATGGGGCTTCTCTGCCTCTGTGATTACATAGCTATTCCCTCACAATAAATTACTCCCTACATATCTTTATGTACATATAAACAAATATTCCCTATTGGTTCTGTTTCTCTGGGGAACCCAGATTAATCAACATCCCAATTTTAGAGTTCAAGGATCTGTGCACAAACCGTAAGTGCTCAGAATTTCCTCGCTCTCAAGAAGCCAAAGAACACTGAAATATAATTTTCCACCTCTTCTACTAGAATCGTCTTCCTTGCTGGCTACTAAAGTCAACATCTGCAACAAAGAGACTACAAAAGACATTAACATACTCACTGACCAAAACGCAGAAAAATTCAAGGGTGAGTGCAGTGAGCAAACATTCAAGCCAAAAAATGAACAGCAAAGCAGGTGCTCCAACCATTCAGCACATACAGTGACACTGCAGATGATAAATAAGCTCCTTGTTCTCCAAGACCATGTTGAAAGAGGAAAAATCTTGATGAAAGATTCAAGAATGAAAAGCACTTTCGTCCCCATAACACGCCCAGATGTGTGTGTGCCAGTTGGGGGCTGTGACCCCCGACCCCCACCCTCACAGGGCCACAGGTCCCCTCCAGGCCATGGCCCACCAGGCTTACAGTCAGTGCCAAGTGACAGGAACTGGTTTTAGAAAAAGTCACTGGCATTGGAAAAGCAGATGAGAGGAGCCAATAGGACAGACACAAATGTTAAGCATGAACTACAAAGTGAAAGCTGCGTGTCCATTGCTGTCCCACGTATGTCTGGAGATGGTCTTTTCTTACAACATGAGGGTGGGTTCAAAACCTCACCATTTGTTTGTCCTAATGTGTGCAACATTCCCAGACTGGCTAAAATTCCACAATGATGAACAGTTAAGAAGGGTTCTTGGTAGCCGAAAGAAAGTAATTTTAATGCATTATAAAAGTAACACTGACTCAGAATGAAGCACTGTTTCTTTTATCATTATAAAAATACTGGTGAGAAAAGGCTGCTCTTGTCAAAGAATTTCAGAGTTAAAAGACACTGGGAGCTCTGAGTTTAAGTGGCCTCTGAGCGAGGTGCTCACAGCTGGGGCACAGTCCTGGGGGAGCCCTCTGGTCCCAGTGGGCCAGATGCGGACAGAGGAGTGATGTGCATGTGGCCTCCCTCTGGGCGAGTTACAAGGAGAAGCAGAAGAGGTACTTTCCTGTGATTTGCTACAAGCTGGTGGTGCTGAAGTTCAAATGCCCTGGTCTGCAGAGGGACCAACAAAGGAACAGCCCTGCTCTGGCCAAATAAGAAAGTCCTGTGCACCATAGTAAAAGTTCTAACAAGACAGGAGGAAACTATCCAAAGGCACACACCTAGAGATCCACTCGTCTGCCCTGAGGCGTCTGCTCCTGCCCAGGATCAAAGATCAGTGAGTTCTGAGCACTGCCACCAGCCCTCAGACCTTGGGAAGTGCTGTGGCCTCCCACACATGTTTTTCCAGCCCCAAAGGGTTACTCTAGGAGACAAGTATGGATGAGAGATGTGGCCCAGCAGGGATCCTCCAAATGGACACGGGATGTCTCAGGAGGTAGGCTGTCCCTGGCAACTGAGGAGCACAGCGAGGTCTTCTTTGAGGGAACAGTCTTTCACTTGTGAGCGAAAGTCAAGCCTCAAGCCCCCCAGCCAACTGAATGGACCCCTCATCACCAAAGGACCCCCCCCCCACCAAAAAAACAAAACAAACAAACCAAAAAACCCTGAAAGCTGAGTTGTTGGTCCAGAGAAGGGAGGTTAGACAGGCCTAGTTACATTTTGTCCCTTTTGGAGCTATTTTTTGCAACAATAAGATACAAAATCACTAACAACCTTGAGGTCTTGTAAGGGGAAGGTTAAACCACACCTGCAGGTCATCAATTTACTGAACAAAGTACTTGAGTCTCAGTATGTGTCCAGTGGCTTATCTCTGATTAATAGAATTCCTCAGCTTAACAAGTCTAAGCCATATACAAAGCTTTTTTTTTTTTTTTTTTGTAGACACAGAGTATCACTTTATCACTCTTGGTAGAGTGCCCTGGCATCACATAGCTCACAGCAACCTCCAACTCCTGGGCTTAGGTGATTCTCTTGCCTCAGCCTCCCGAATAGCTGGGATTACAGGTGCCTGCCACAATAGGGGTTGGGTTTGAACCCGCCACCCTGGGTATATGGGGCCGGCGTCCTACTCACTGAGCCACAGCCACCACCCCAAAGAATCTTTAAACCCATCCATAACCTGTGATGCCATTTCCAGATGTCTCACCTCTTTGTATACCTTGTAAACAAACCCAGGTATACCTTCCATGTATTGATTTATGACTGTTATGTGTAATTTCTGTCTCCCTGAAATGTATAAAACCAAACTGTGACCCCAACACAGTGAGACCACTGGCTACCGACAATAAAAGCTTCAGATATTCAAATTATCAGATAAAAAATATTTTTAAGGCAGCACCCGTAGCTCAGTAGGTAGGGTGCCGGCCACATATACCCAGACTAGCGGGTTTGAATCCAACCTGGGCCAGCTAAAACAATGATAACTGCAACAACAACAAAATAGCCAGGTGTTGTGGCGGGCACCTATCGTCCCAGTTACTTGGGAGGCTGAGGCAAGAGAATCGCTTAAGCCAGGGGTCCTCATACGGCCTGCCAGGACACTTATCCAGCCAGCCCGGTGTTTTTGCCGCTGGTGCCTGTCCTGCTTAGCAGCCTAATCCTCCCGGGCCACAGTGTTCATGTGTGGAATGTGGCGTGTACTCTCCGACTCCCCTCCTTCTCTCTGTATCTGGACTCCTCCTCTCATTCTCGGGTGAGACTGAGACTCATGATTGGAGGAGTCACAAGCTTGCCTGTGCAGAGCCTGCTGCAGCCTGAGGAACAAGGTAAGAACAAGTTAGAATTTATTTTTTTTTGAAGTTAGGAGGTCTTTTTTTTTTTTTGCAGATAGGGGGCAGCTTCTGTTTCTTCATTTTAAATATTGTATTTGTATTTGTTCCCTTTTTTTTTTGCAGTTTTTGGCTGGGGTTGGGTTTGAACCCACCACCTCTGGTATATGGGGCCAGTGCCCTACTCCTTTGGGCCCTAGGCATTGCCCCAGTTTTTTTTGTTTTTTTTTTTTTTTTTTTTACTTCAAAATAAGATATGTGCAGTGTGCATAGGAATTTGTTCATAGTTTTTTTTTTTTTTTAAACTATAATCTGATTCTCAAATGGTCTGAGGGACAGTGAACTGGCCCCCTGTTTAAAAAGTTTGAGGACCCCTGGCTTAAGCCCAAGAGTTTGAGGTTGCTGTGAGCTGTGATACCACGGTACTCTACCCGGGGTGACAGCTTGAGAAAAAAAAAATTTTTTTTTAAACCAATGCAAATTTTAAAAACTTAAAAAGATATAAGACATGAACCAGACATAAAGGACAAATATTGTCACAAGGCTATCTAGAATAGTGAAATTCTTAGAGACACAAAGTAGAATAGTGGCTGTGGGGGTGCTATAGCAGCTGACGTCTAACAGGCACAGACCTTCAGTGGAGGACAGTGAAAAAGTCTTGGTGGCCAGTAGTGGGCAGTAGTGATGGCACGGGTGACAGGCACAGCAACATTAATGAGTTTCATGCCATCCCACTATACACTAAAAAATGGTAAATTTCATGTCCTGTACATTTTGCCACAGACAAAAAAACTAAAAGACAGGCTTGAAGTATTAAATAGAACATCCAGAAATGAAAGAAAATATAAATGCAAATTAAACACAACACGGACAAATAAAAATGGATATTTCTAAAGAGATAATCAATGACCTTGGAAATACATAAAAAAAAATTATTCAGCATGAAAAGACAAGACAAAAAAACAGAGAAAAAAAGAAGAAAGAACAGGAGGCTATGACGTTGAGGTCGGGACAGAGGCAAAACGTGAAAGAAACACAGCTGAAAAGTCTCTAGAATGGATGAGGACACTGATGTAGCTCCCGCAAAGCCCAAGTCAGATAAACTGCAGAAATCCCAAGGCCACATCCACTTCAGGGTAGGTTGCTTCAGACCAATATATTCAGTAAGACTAACTGGAAAAGCTGTATAAGTACTAAAAACCAAACACCAGTTGGAAGGCCCTGGAAAGCCACTAATGCCACAGGAAGAGTAGGACCAAGAGGTGGAAGAGCCAGAAGTGAGGAGCACGGCGCCCGGCAGCAGAGTATGAGGCATGCCTGCCAGGAACCTGAGCCAGCCTGGAGAGGGCAGGGAGATGAAACCACCCGAACTTCATTTACCTCTAAAATTAGCACTGTGGACAGAATACTGACTCTGAGCAGTGTTTCTGCTGGCCCTGTGGTCAAAGAGATACAAGGGGGTGCAGAGACCTGTCAGGAAAGGGCCTGGGGGATACTGCAGGTCTGACCCCAAAGTGGGGGTCAGGGCAAACAGGACCTAGGGGGCTGATGCGCCTGGTCTTGCCCATGAGAAGCAAACATAAACCCTTCAATTCCTAGAACTTTTCATATTCATTTTTCAGTACATAATTAAAACTAAGGCAGCCTACACAAACCAAAACGTCACTCAGACAAACAGAAAAAGAAAACATAAAACAGACACACAGGGAACCAGATAACAGAGCTAGCAGACATGGAGTTTGATGTACTTCAAGTATAATGTATAATTAATATGTCCAGGGAATTAAAAATAGCAATTTCAAAAATGCTCTTACTTTTAAAAAAAACAGAAGTTCCATAAATAAAAAAATACAATAACAAATTAAGGGTTCAACAGATGAGTTTGACAGTACAGTAAACACAACTAAAGAGGGAATTAAAGGAAAATAAAATACAGACAAGCAGCCCAGAGAATCCTGGAGCAGAAACAGGAAGCAAACAGGAAAACTGGCATGGGACTCGGACAGAGGGGAGCAGCCAACAGGAGGGAAAGTACTTCAGAGGTGAAGGCTGAGAATTTCACAAAGTCTGGCAAAAGTGAGAAATGTAAAATTTAAAAAATATTACAAACACCAAACAAGATAAATTTCTAAGAGGTTTTAAGGACACACTACGCAGGCCTCCCCTCCAGTCTCCCTTCCCCTTCCTCCCCTCCAGCTTCCCTACCCTCCCCCTACCCCTCTATCCTCCCCTCCCCCTTCTCCTCCCAGGCCAGGGCCAACCCTCCTCCCTAGCCTGACTCAATGGTAGGATAAGAAGACCTTTATGGGATCGGCAACGGGCTAAGGTGCCAGCCACGTACACCTGAGCTGGCGGGTTCGAATCCAGCCCGTGCCCACTAAACAACAGTGGTGGCAGCAACCAAAAAATGGCCGGGCGTTGTGGGGGGCGCCTGTGGTCCCAGCTACTTGGAGGCAGAGGCAGGAGACTCGCTTGAGCCCAGGAATTGGAGGTTGCTGTGAGCTGTGATGACACAGCACTCTATCCAGGGTGACAGCTTGAGGCTCTGTCTCAAAAAAAAAAAAGAAGACCTTTATGGCAACCTCCTTCCACTTAATGAACAGTTAACATATGTGCATATGTTAACTGACCATTTGTATTATCAGTAAGGCTATCAGTCAAAAGTCACACAAATTTTCAACTGTGTGGGTGTTGGTGCTCCCAACTACCACATCATTCTAGGGTCCACTGAATTTATTTTGGGAAGAAGAAAGAGGTCATAGGAGGGGGAGGAAGGGGCTTCTGAGGTGGTTATTTTCTGTAGTTGCTGTATAAACATTTGCTTTAAAATAATTTATTGAGTTGTGGGTTTATATTCTATGCTTTTCTCTTTATCTTTCTTCACAATGAAAGGATAAAACAAACAAAATCTGAACATGACAAAGATGCCACTAGAATCACTTCTATTCACCATTGTACTGGAGGTTTGAGTCAGCAACACAAACCAAGCCCTGAACAAGGAATAAAAGTCTCACAGGTTGGAAAGAGGTGAAAGAATGTTAATAGGTGACATAATCATTCGTAGTCAATGTTAAAGAATATACAAAATAACCTACTAGAACAGTGTTCTCAACCTTCCTAATGCCACGGCCCTTTAATACAGTTCCTGTGGGTCGTGACCCACAGGTTGAGAACTGCTTTACTAGAATAAGCTAATTTAGCAAATTTATACCAATAAAACTATGAGATGAATTCTTTAATACCAGTTTTCAATAGCACCAAAACCCATAAAATACTTAGGTGTGTTAAATTTATGTTTAAGAACTATATCTTTAAAATTATAAAGTATTGGGTCTCCTCTTCACTGTGGCATCCCCTGGAGCACCTGAGTATCTCTGCTGCAGCTTCTCTCACCTTGGGACCTGCAGGTCCTGGGAGATCTGTAGGGAAGTCGGAGGGACACCCTGGAAACAGAAATGGAACTGTTGACATTCAGAGATGTGTCTATAGAATTCTCTATGGATGAGTGGGCCTGCCTGGACCCTGCTCAGCAGCATTTGTATTGGGATGTCATGTTAGAGACCTACAGACACCTGGTCTTCCTTGGGCTTGCATTCTCTAAGCCGGACCTCATCACCTGTCTGGAGCAAAGGAAAGAACACTGGGAGGTGAAGACTCACCAGACAGTGGTCAAGCACCCAGTGCTTTTCAGCTGGCCTACCCCATTGTTTGATGAAGTCTGAACTTTAAGCTAGAGACCTAAATCCTGTAAAACCACAGGCCTTTAAATAGAAAAGACTTAACTGGGATCGCATTTCCATTCAAAATAGGAAAAAAACTTAAAGCAAGAAGGAACCAGGATGTAGTAGAGAGATATGAATAAAGTCATGAATATGAAGAAACATGAGTGGCAAGAAACACTAAAAGGAAAGAGAATGACTTTGTGTAGGACAAAACTTCATAATATTTCTCCTAAAAGAAGTGATGGTTTAAGAAGAAAACACTCTTTATCTTTTCTTTTTTTTTCTTTTCGAGACAGTCTCAAGTTGTCGCCCTGGGTAGAGTTCCATGATGGTACAACTCACAGCAACCTCAAACTTTTTGTCTTAAGCAATCCTCTTGTCTCAGCCTCCCAAGTATCTGGGACTACAGGTGCCCAACACAACACCTGGATATGTATTTGGTTACAGTTGTCTTTGTTTGGCGTTGTTTGGTGGGCCCCGGTTGGATTCGAACCTGCCAGCTCCAGTGTATGTGGCTGGTGCCTTAGCCGCTTGAGCTACAGTTGCTGGTCCAAGAAGAAAATTTTTTGACAAACATAGGGCGTCAGCATGGAATAATCTTAGCAAAGGTTAATGAAAAATTTAGTATGTGAACAAGTTGGCCTAACTGTAAAAGGAATCTCCAGGTAAGCCTTGGTTTTGTTTTTTGAAACTTTTGTTTAAAACCTCATCATATTGCTGTGTATTTGCTGAAAGTGACAAACATGAATTCTTTACCATCAATCTGCCACAGTAATGTTAAATCTGCTGCTCTGTATTTTCTTCTGCCTGCCTGAAGCTGTATTTTTTTAGTTAGGGGTTTTGAGATCATACTCAAGGTTATGAGTTACTCCTTTGATAATGAAGCAAAGAAAAACAGGAGCCAACTTTATCCTTTAAAACACTAGCCTCTTTTTCTTACTGCCTGCCATTTTCACTTCTTCCTCTGTGTCTTTAATTCACTCTGCACACCTCTTGGCTTTTTGTTACTAAGATATAATGACAGACTATGAATGTGTAACTGCTGCCACCCTTGAACAACATTTTTCATTTCAGAAGAAATGGCCAAACCAGACCATTTCTGGTTGTGGTACAAACCGGGGACTACCTGCTCTCCTTGCTGCCCTTTTTGACTTCTGACTTTCTCAATCAAGTAAGGTGTTTCTAATTGATTTTTCCCCTGCTGCATCAGTGGTGTCTCTTTTGTAAACCTGTGGCCTTCCTCTGCTCTTGGTTTAAAGCTCTAGTTTGCCACCCCTCAAGTGGAGGCAAATGGTCTGTGTTAAACCTCCTCACAGATTCCCTGAAAAGATCCAGGAAGACACCCCAGATTCCTCTGAGGGTGAATTAATGGGCAGCTCTTTCACTGTGGTCAGCAGTAAAACTCAGGGCAGACAGGGAGGTCGTGTGACCGAAAGGACTTGGTGACACAAAGGCCAAAAAGAGGCACTCAGGCAGAGATATGTCTGAAAGTCATGAATTGAGGGTTGAAAGTGGGTGCTTGCTTGTAAATGGATGCCACCTGTCACTGGAATCTGACCTTGGGACCCTGGGTGAGAAAATGCAGGGTCCAGCCCACTCTGGCAACCTGAGATGGGCACAATATTGTCTACAAGGAATACTTGGTCCATGACAATGATGCCTTTGGCAGCCAACTATTTGGTACAATGATGCCTTGGGCAGCCAACTATTTGGTACAATGGCTCTAGGGATGCACAACCCAAAGGGTAGTCTACCTTCTTTTTACCTATGGAAAGCTGTGGGCCAAGGCTTTCTAATAAATACTGGGGTACATGTTCATTGCTTAATACTTCATTCTCTCCTCTGACTAAACAATCTGGTTCTATAGCAGGAGTGACAAGACAGCTGGAACACAAATTCTTTCTTCAACCTCTTACATGCTAGATTGGAGAAAAAGAGTTGATTCATTAGTTCCTTTAGATGCCTAATTTCCTTCTTCTTGTTGTGGAGAGAATTATTGTGTAAATGAAATGTTCAAGATTACAGATTCTCTAGAAAACAATAGCCTTCCTATGAAGGTACTCCCTGATAGATGTTACTCTAGTATCTGGAGGATGAGGAGAAATGGCCAGAAGAAATCAACAGCCAGGTAAATTTCTCTATCTGGGAAGAGCTTCCCCCTGGGAAACCCTAGGATTAGCTCAGTAGAGATTCACCTAATACCAAAAATGTTTGCACCCTCTGAAACAAGAAGCATTAGTAGACATAACCCCCACTTTGATTGACAAATGTATGAAATAGGCTTTCACAAGTTTGTTCTGTGGAATAACAAATGCTACAAATACAGATGAAAGTCAATCTGTTACCCAAATGGCAAATTGTAACAATACTTTTTTTTTTTGGGGGGGGGACAGAGCTTCAAGCTGTCACCCTGGAGAGAGTGCTCTGGCATCACAGCTCACAGAAACCCCCAATTCCTGGGCTCAAGCAAGTCTCCTGCCTCAGCCTCCCAAGTAGCTGGGACTACAGGTGCTGGCCACAACGCCCAGCCATTTTTTGGTTGCAGCCGTCATTGATGTTTGGCGGGCCCAGGATGGATTTGAACCTGCCAGCTCAGGTGTGTGCAGCTGGCGTCTTAGCTTGTTGAGCCACAGGCACCGAGCCTGTAACAATACTTTTTAATCTTTATTTTATTTAAAAACTATTCGTTTGGGGTGGCGCCTGTGGCTCAGTGAGTAGGGCGCTGACACCATATACCGAGGGCTGCGGGTTCAAACCCAGCCCCGGTCAAACTGCATCAAAAACTAGCTGGGCAGGGCGGCACCTGTGGATCAAAGGAGTAGGGCACCGGCCCCATATGCTGGAGGTGGCGGATTCAAACCCAGCTCTGGCCAAAAAAAAAAAA